>JAJEJO010003283.1:291588-526271 GCA_020662805.1 Glaucomys volans | reverse complement strand
ACATATATCTTAAAATACACTTAAACAATCTACAATATAAAACCCTATTAGGTGTCTAGTAACTATTAGTTATTTTTTATTAATAGTAGTAAAATATCTAATATGTTTGAAAATCAAGTACAAAGAAATTGGTATGGATGTGGATGGGTATGTGTTCTAAATAGCAATCCTTTTTACTTAGTCATGTGCTCCTTTTTTTTTTTTTCTTCACTGGCAACAAAGAATCTGAAAAACCAACTCAGGAGGATATACTTGTACAGTCATAGAATTAAATTAAACCCTACACAATTGAGTTATGGGAATATATTCAAAATATACATTTCACAAGCATGTGATACATTGATTTTCTAGACATGTACAGATGTTGTATAGACAATGATTATAAAAAAGTCTGCAAAGTACTTGCCTTGAAATTATGCTTTCAGATAGGACAGGCAGAGGAACTAGATAGTGACCCAAAGACTAGCAAAACTATATTTTATATACAGTTATTTAGTATGATCATTAGCTTCATTTTTGACGTGAAATATGAATGAATGGTTTGTGATTTTAAGGACAAACATGTATTCAAAATGATGGCATTGGGCTGAGGTTGCAGCTTAGAGGTAGAGTACTCGTACAGCATGTGTGAGGCCCGGGGTTCAATCCTCAACACCACAGAAAAATAAAATAAAGGTATTGTGTCCACCTACAACTAAAAATGAAATATAAAAGAAAAACCAAAATGATGGCATACTAGAAGATAAATGACCCTAGAATATACAGATATATTAGCTAGTCTGTAGGGCTTGGTAAATAAGGTGTATGAAAGCAACACAAAGTACAGATTCCTTAAAATTCTAGAAGTAATTCATTATACTTTTTGAAAGAAATCTGTGAACATATGTCATGCTTTGAATCTATGGCCTTCTATATACTGTAATTTCTCTATTTAATACTACTTATTTTTAAAGGTGGTGGTGTAGAAATTAGATCAACAAAATGGTTTACGGAACAGGAAAAATGTTTACAGAAAAGATTAAATGTATATAGTTTCAAAAAAAAAACCAAAATAATCTTCATGTATAGGAGATACAATTTCTAAAAGGGAAAATTTGTATAAGTATTAAATAATAGCAATTGAATATTTGAATGTTTGTGAAACAGAAGTGGTAGTCTTGCCATGATGTAAGAAGAGGAAGTGGCTTTGGTCATGGCAAGTGATTTTCTTTTTCAAATCATATTATTCAGAATCAGATAGAAATAAATATGTAAATTTTATAGATTTCAGATCTATGTGGGTTCTGGATATTTTAATAATAGGAAAATGGTGAAAATATGCTTTTGAACAGGAAATATTAAGAGGAAAGGATGAAGAATGACTGAAAAAGGCAGGACAGTTATGTCAGCATGAGTAAATATTTGCTTCACAAGTTATAGCTTTGAACTTCAGGTAGTGGGATTTATGTTTGCACTCTCCCCAGACCCTGATGAATGACAGGACAAATAAAACCAAGGCTACAACAGAAAAGACTTGGAGAAAACATGACAAATAAGTGATGCTAAAAGAATGTTGTATTTGAAAGCTGGGATTAAATGTTAACTAATTTACCAGGTCAGAGAAAGCTAAAACTTAGACTTGAGGAGCAGGAAGCTAATAAAACACCACAGCTGTATGACCCCCTCTCCTAGAAGCAGCTCATTTCTGAGATGCATCAAGCACCTCTACAGGTGAAAACTGTACAGCCATATAGAAACAAGTGACAACTGTGAACTTTAAAAGTTCCCTTCCACTTCTTTTAATGTTTTTCACTCCTTAAGTGTACTTGGCACATTAAAGAGTTAAATCTACCTTTCTGTCAATCTAGAGTTATACAACTATCTTTGAATTACAGAGCTAGTGTTTTAGATATCTGTTAGGGAACAAGAAAAAATCACACTGAACTCATAAATGCCTTCATTTACTTAAAAAATAATTATTTCATTACATATGATCATCCACTATATGGGCCAAAACTTCCTCCCTTTGAGAATTCTCTTCTACCTTTTCTTAAATACCCTATACAGATCTTGATCATGATCTAATTCTGTGAGTATACTTTTTGGTGCTTCTCTATGCCTATATCTTAAAAATAAGACTTTTTTTCATTTCTCATAATTTCTTTTAGTGTTTCCAAACATTTTCAGAATTTTATCATCCAATGTCAATATTTTGAATGTATAATTTTCTCTTCATTTCTGGAATAGTGATCCTCAAAGACTGTGGGCTGGCCCCTCATCCCTGAATAATTCTGAAATTTGTTGTTTTGTTTTGTTTTTTAGTAAAATTTGCTTGATGAAGAAAACTGAATGCTTATGACAAATGTCTCTCTTTGGTGGCTAGACCTATGGCTAGCATTCTTTTAGGACCATGTAATTCTCTATGATATAATGCTACATATTTCCATATGAAAAAAAAATCAAAGCATTCCATTTTCTCTACTATGTACTCTGTTATTAATGAATACTGACATTCCAGTAATGAATGCTACTTTCTACTTTAATTTATTTTTAAATGAATGTTTGTAATCATATACCCTAAAACTTAGTAGTGATATTACTTCTTCTCTCTCCATATTACCAACCCCTTTCATATCTTATGTCTTCTATTTTTAATAATCTCTTAAATAAGTCATTGTCACTATTTCCCTTGGACACTCTTCGTGGCTTAAAAGTAAACTATTTGACTTTTAATTTTAAGTTATTTTAAATTTAATATCTAAATTACATCAAGTAAATAGCCTATTATAAAATCCTCTTAAATTATCTTCCCATCTGTTGTTCTCCCTTTCAAGCCCTTACTTCCTTTATACCAGAGTAGCCTTTTCACAATGCAATTAGTGTTATTTAATTGCTTTAACATTTTCCCATGGTTCTCAAATAATTAATCTTAATGCAGATATAAAGCACAACCACAGTAGAACTAGTCAGCTGATACTGAATGCTATGGGCCCCACGTGGTGCTACGCATTTATACATATATACTTAAACTTCAAAGCTATTATGATTACAATTTTACAAATGAGGAAACTGAGGCCAAAAAGTTTAAATATTCACTCAATGTTGCCCCCACAGTGTAGTAAAACATAGGAATTTTCCCTTGGAGGAGGGTGAGGTGGCAGAGCCAAAAAGCTCAGCCCCGGAAGAAAGGTTCTGTGACAGGATCTCAGCTTTAATGCGGAAGCATACATCTTTTATGCAAGATGGGAGTTAATGAACAAGGAGGCATAAATGCGCGAGCCTATGAGAACTGTCAAGCTAGAAGCTGCACAGTTCGCAAGGAGAGGAAGGTGGAGGGATGGGGTGAGACTCTCCAGAGGCATTGTTCCCCGGTAGGGGGAGCCCCTCAGGGGTGTGCTGCCTGGGCATGATAATGGTGGGTGTTCCACAGGATTTTGCTCATGTGGCAGCTGTAAGGACGCAAATGTCCCCAGGGGCTCTTCCTACATTCCCACCCCATAGTATATAAAAAACAAACCCAGTTCAATGCTAAGACTTTTGGAATAAAGTATTTATTTCTCTGAAACAACTACAAGGCACTTGGTTTCCTAGACTCTACACTTGTCATCCTGATTTCTCACCTGTCCGTCCCAAATCACTGTGCCCCAGACACACCAAACTGCAGAGAGATCTTGGATCATGTTATGCATCGTTTGATACCATCACACTTGTTTCCCTCTGCCACAGCCCCTCTCTTTTCCAAACAGATAATTTCGAATTCTACTAAAATTTTAATTTAAAATTTAAACATTTATTTGCAATTTAATTTCTGTTAAAAGCCAACTCATTTACTTCCTCAGTGAAGCCTCCCATATGTATCCAAAAGAGTGGCACTACCTCATCCCAGCAGTATTATCTCAGCACCCAAAAACTCTGAAAATAACCTAAACTTGATGTCTGTCCTCAAGGAACTTATCATTTGTCAGGAAAGAGCTATAATTATACAAATGGGCAGATAACTAATCTGTGCAGACTTGTAATGAAATAAAAAGTAGAAAATTGTGGAAAATGCAGAGTGGTAGGTTGCACATGCATATAGAATAGAAGATCTCAGAGTGACTGTCTTCTAAGGCACACCTAAGATATGCAAACAAATAAATGGTCCAGAATAAAAGATTCCCAGGCATACTTATTTATGTATTCTATTAAGGAATATATTTGTATACATAATTTCTGCCTGTTGATATACTTGTCCCAACCATGCCCACACCTCAAAAAAATAAGCTATTTAAGACTATGTTCTTGCTTTTGACCACGTAAGTAGCACAGAATTTATCCTAGTAGTTCTGAGTCTAGATTTGCTGTATAGAAAAATAATTTGATAAGGGACCGAGGATAAATAAAAATCACTTATAATTGAAATGTGAAGAAGAGGACAATTTCAAGAAGTATTTAACAATTTGGAATAATGGGTTAGGTTCTAACACACAGGTAAACAAGACAGAGGCTCTGGTCTCACTTGATTGGCTGGTGAGGTAGAAATGGTTGGGGTTTATAGTTTGAGGTAGCTCTTAGGTCAGGTAGAACATCATTGGTTCTTTACGATTTCTATGTGCTTTAAGAAAGATGACTTTACCTCTCTAGGCTTCACGTTGAATCCACAGCTGTTCTCTTTACATGGTTCTCAACTTAAAATTAGTGCTAAAATTTTTGATTTACATACGATTGAATATAATGGGTAGGTGCCAAAAGAAAACCTCTTTATTATTTTTTGTTTCCCTTGGAGTACTCAAAAAGCATATCTTCTCAAGCAAAATATTAGAATCAGTGAATGACAGTTTAAAAATTTTATGTGAGAGTGTGTCCTTAGGGTATATGACATATGGCTGGGTAAGTTCAATTATAACACAATACAACCATCTGCATTGTTGTTGTTTAGAGATGAATAATACATCTCTAAGCCAAATGTGCTCCTATTTTGACCAGCTTACTGAGATTGGAGGTACATCCTAGTATGAGTTGCCAAAAAGAAAGTTCGACTAAACATACTTTGCATTTAAAATGTTACCATCACTGTAGTTCTCATAAATACATAACTAATAGCTTACCAAGTTCCAAAATCTAAAGTTTAATCATTTTAGACATTACCATTAGGCTTAAAGTTTCCTACCAGGATAATTTCAGAACACAACCCATGGCTATAATACATTTATTATGTCTGAACAATATTTCTTTATTTCGTAAATATATTTAAGAACCATATTTGCTCACATAGTAGTTATTTTCACCTAATAATCCCAAATTTATTTCTGAGTTATAGAAAACAGACCAATAATACCTGCATAAAGTTCACAGAACCCAGTTAGTTGTGTTAGGCAAGGAGTTAAAATGCAGTGAGATTTGTAAAAAACTATTTTGAATGACAGATCTCAGACTCAATGATGAATCATTCTAGAAACTAAAACACAGATATGGGGAGCACAAAGAAGCAGGGGGAAGCATGAAGAGCCAAGCAAACATTTATTCTTTTTATTTTATCCTGTGCAAAAATAACTAGCTGCATTCAATGACTCTTTATGACATTTGGAAAAGCTTGAGATCTGTGAAGTTGGAGTGAGATGAGTTGAGTTTTATAAAAGTAGAAATTTGAGACAGACTCTTGAGCCCTATGAAACCAAGTTATTTTCTTTTGGAGAAGAGTAACCAGTCAAGCAGAGAATTTTTCCCTTTCCCTCATTTATGCATTACTGACTTGGCATTCCTTAAAGCCTCCAGATTCTCTTCAGGAACATAAAAATGAATCAGATTCCTGTGCTACACTCAGCACTCTATTTTTGCCTTCTATGGAAGCCTGAATAAGCTTGTTAATCTGAGATATACAGGATAATTTAGGTGGTCGATCTTGTTGCTTACAGCTTATCCTGTGTACCCTCCAAATCCTTCAGCTGTCTCTACTCTGATAAGGTTTCTTCAGACCCACCTCAGTCTACAAATCCATCCCATTTTTAAGATAAGATAGAGCTGGGACAGGAACTTTGCATCTGCCATTAGACTCATCTGGAAAGTAGTTAAACTTACATCCTTCTTTACCAACAAATAACACACTCATTGAGTTTGTCATCTCATAATGGCTGCACTCTTTTCAAATACTCAACTCCCTCTCCAGTGATGTGTGAAGGTGTAATACAACATGAGGCCACAAGCACATCTATATAGTTCTGGGAAACCTGTGTTGGTATAACTAACCAGCAGAGATAGAAGCTCAGTGTTCTTGAGAGACCCGCAAGTAAACAGTGCCCCTGAAGCTTTGCTGATTAGACAAGTACACAAAGAAAACCACGTTGAATAATTATGCATGGCTGGTACTGTTTTGAAAGTTTTTTCTTTGGGAAAGTATTGGTCTAATCACACACCAAAAATATTAGGGAAGAGACAACAGTACCACACTTGCACCAATTCTTTTACAATACCTATTTTTCAGTAGTGCTATTGGATTTAAAGATATTTTCATTTCATAACATGTACAACCTTTTCACTTCATCAGAAGATGTGAAGAAATATAGGTCCCTCACCAGAGGTTAATTTTCAAGTGAAAAAAAAAAAAAAACCAATGGGATAAGAAACTCTATTTTTCATTTCTTTAATATTCTAGATGTAAAGAAGCATTGCTATAAATCTAGATACTTTTTGGTTGATGTGTTAGAAAATGACTTTACTGACGGCATACTTTACTCTCTTATACTTCATTAATTTTTGGCTCAGCTTCTTATTTTGTTTTCTGTCATATAAAACAGATATAAAAGAAACATTTAATCCCATTAAACTTGCAAACCTCTGACAAAAATGAAAAACAGTTTTCTATAAATGTGATCAAATTCATGATTCTCATGTTTGGTGCTATTAATTACTGCTCTATTGTCACCAGCTCCAAAATGACATTTGCACATTCAATTTTTAACTACTGAACCAATTTGTAGTTAACTCTCAATGATACTGACTCAATAGAAATATGTGAGCTGTTTCAAATCTCTCCAAAGAAATTACCTAGCTGATCTATTTACTTTTAATAATCATTTAAAATAATGGATTATTGTTATTGATCATAGTAAGGAACTTTCTAATAATGATATTGAGAAATCTAAAAATAATTGCCTCTTGATAATTCTACCTTCACTTTGCTGACAGTATCTATGATATTTAATGCTTTACTGCATTTTCAACTTCAATGTTTTATTTGTTTCTTCTGAAAAACGTTATATAATTGTACAACTAACCTGTCAAAATACAACTATGATATGAAACATTCCTGAATTCCTGGAAACAAGTAGGCCAGATGGTTTCTGAGGTTAGGATTACATTATTGTGGAAAACAACACAAACTTATAATAGAAGGAATACTCTTTTAAGGCAATCTCCAAGAAGTATCAGAAATCATAATTCTATTCACTTTGCCTTGAGATTCTTTCAGATCTAGGAATCTTACAAATGTATAGAGAGAAAATGCAAAAGAGGAGGGGGGAAACAATGACATACAATGTCAAGTTCCTAGTCAGTCTGCAAATCCTCATTTAGTTGACTCTCTCTCGGCACCAGCTGCAACCCAATTAAATTCAACAGTGCACAGGTGTTCACAGGAATGACTAACACAAAAGCATACTTCCCTTTAGGGCTCTTAAAAAATTAGAGTTCTTTAATTTCCATACACCTTCAAAACTAACACCAAACAATAAAATATTGGAAAAAAAAGAAATTAGATGCAGCAGGGGAAAAACACAATCAGCATGAGCTATAACCCAATTAAGCTGAATAGCACTCAGGTGTTCGCAAGAGCACACTCAAAATTTTACTGACACAAATCAACTTTCTCTAAGACATTTAAGATTGATGGTGGACGTCCATTTGTCTTAAGTTTACTTTGAGATAAGAGTATCCCAAATTCTAGTTCTTAAAAGAAAATTTCATTGTAAAATAAGTTAGGGAAAATAACTACAGATTTTTATCAAAATAGTCCAGCATGGACAATTAACATTTTAAAATACTTGTTTTAGTTCAGTAGAGGCATTCAATATAAGTTTCAATGTTTACTTATATTCTTCAAATTTTATGCATGATGGAGAATATTCTCATCCTGTTCAGGGAAAAAAAAATCCAAAAGTTTGATGTGTTTTCCTTAATTTTTATCAAGATTTAATATCAGAAAGACCTAGCAGAATGAGTATGTGTTGTATAATGTGTCTTTTTAATACCAATGCTATCAGTACTCAGATATAGTTTTTAATTTATTTTAATATGAATATGCAAAGCTGTCAACTCTATACATGTTTCAAATTTGCTGGGTGGAAATAATTTTATTCTCTTTTGGGGGAAAATTATACTTTCTTTTTTACTTCCTTGGTTTGCAAAGTATGATTCCAAACTATCAGCATGGGTGACACTTCAGAGTTTGATACAAATGCACAACCTCAGCCCTATCTCAGACTTTTGTTTTATCAAATCTCCAGAATGGGCCGGTCATCTCTTTATCACATTAAGTATAGCTTGCAGGCGATTCTAACGCATTCTTAAGTTTGAGAACCACTGGTCTATTCTATTTCTTCCTCTTAATGTCCTGTAAAAAATGTGGCAAACCTGCTTTTAAATTCTAGGACCTTTGGAATAAATCAGAACATATCAGATCATTACAATTTCTCCTCCATACACATGACTATATCCAAATATATCATATATATATTTGTGAATTTTAACTACTAGTGACAAAGCTTTCTTGGTTTATAGATAATTGTTTAATGATGCAACTATGCTAATATGACTCTAAATGAAAAACTCATAAGTAGACATTATTTGAAATATTACTCATGGATATATGAATGTTTGTCTTGAACTGAATTGTACACTTGATAGAAATCTTTTTATAAAATAAATTATGAGATTTTTATAAAATTCAAAGTTACTCCTATGTCTAATTCAAGTAAAAATGAAATAAATATCACCAAGAAACACAAGAAAAAATACATTAAATACATATAGTGGTTGTGGTATGGGTATTTGTGATTTGTATTATTCATTTTGGTTCTTAGATTTTCTACATCACAGAGGAAAACTTTTTAAATATAAATATTCTGGTTTTAGTTCTAACCCTGTATCTTTACAAGAGAAATCCATTTTAAAAAATATTTTTAATACTGAGTTGCAAAATAATTTACAATTTTGAAAAATCATCTCCTTTATAGAATAATCATATAATAACTATTAAACTCAACTATGATGAAACATTATCAGTTTCAGAGATACATACACATCCCAGAAACTTCAAAAACTGAAAATTAATGAAAAAAATTCAATGAAAATTATCCGTAGCTAACATGGATTACATATTGTTCCCAAGCTGGCATAAAACACTCTTTTTTTTGTTGCAGTGCTAGGGATTGAACCCAGGGCCTTGTGCTTGCAAGGCAGGCACTCTACCAACTGAGCTATATTCCCAGCCCCAAACAGAACACTTTCTAAGACATACCAAATTCTGGGCCATAAAACACACCTTAATACATTTAAAATAATATTTAGAGAAGTAAACACACTAAAAAAAATAATCTTTCAAAAATAAAAGTGCCTTGCCGGTGTGAGATACAAATAGTGCTAGAGAGGAAGAAATGACCACTGAGAACTGAACTAATCATTGAGATAAAGAAAAAAAGTTAAAAATCAAGTGCAGAAAGTGGATAACTTCAGGGAAGGAGTAAATGAAAGTTGACAGCCAGGTGCTGTGCTAACTTGGCTCGTGTGAGGTGAAAGGTTGATATTCAAGGGAAGCAGATGATGATGGGTCTGTGAACAGACAGTGCCACATATGGTACTCTGGGGGATTTAAGCTAACAGTGTGCTATCAACTGGATGTTCAATGGGCGGGCGGGGTTGATACTAGGTGAGGATCAAGAGTTGGAGAAGAAGGAAGGTATCAAAACACTTGAGGAATGGTGAAAGCTTCCACTAATGTGCAAGTTGGAAGAAGGAAGGAAGAGACAAAGAAGGCTTCTGCAAGTACAATCAAGGAATTTCCATGTCTGGATCCATCTGAGAGCAGAGAGAACATTCAAAGATGATAAAGAATCTAAAGACATCATTAAAATTATGGAACCGTGTATGACACAAGGATCAATGCAGTAAGTTCACATTATATTGGGACAGTTTTAATGGATTAATTGGATTTTTAAAATAAAACTAGTCATAATTCTCTCAGTCTCCTTTATCTTTTCCCTTCTGTAAGTATAAATCTCATATTGATTCAGTTCAATACTAATATTTACTTGAATTCTATTATGTGTTAGGCAAACACTTGGTCCTGAGAATATGAAGATTATAAAACATAGCATTTGATTTCAAGGAGTTAATAGTCTACTGGGTGAAACAGAAATATTAGCAACTAATTTTATGACAGTAAGTGCTCTTAGAGTAGTACATAGAGAGTACTATAAGAATTCAGAGAATAACAGCTTGCAAATTAATGTTCCCTATGCAATTGTATTTTTCTAAGCCCCATATGTTAGCTCCATATCTTACAAAAGAAATAGCGAATATATAAAGTGTACATGAATAACTTAAGCAATATATTTATCTCACTTATGAAACTAAAGGTCCAGGTAATACTGAAATATAAAAAGGTAAGAAAAATAGTAATAATATATACAAAGAGTAAATATCAATAAAAACTTTTGTAATCCTTCACAGTTAATATACACAGAAAAAAGCAGTAGTGTATTCAAATATATTATCAAAAATAAACAAGACAGATGTATTAAGAAAATATGAATTTATATGTTGACAGTACAGTTTGTTCCTCAAAAATCAGTCATATACTTTCACATTTAGAGGTATTTAATGTTTGTCTTTCTATGTAAGCTAAATGTACTATTTTATAAATTTTGATTATCTTCTTAAATGTTCGTCCCATAAATGACTGCTAACATTTTTTTCTGAGCATCATAAAAGCATTTTAGGCTTCTCCTTAAACTTTAGGTAATAAATGTAATAAATCTTTTTTTCAACATTATAGGTGAAAATTATTTCAAGCTTTTACAGAAGTTGTAAAAATAGGGAAAAAATAACAAAATTTCATGCAAAATTCACTGATGGTTAACATTTACCCATTTATTCCATCTGTTTCACTATGCTCATGTGTATATTATATATACACACATATATATATACATTTGTATTTTTTTCTGAACAACTTTAGAATAAATTGCATGCAACAGACCTTTTCATCCTTAAGTACTAAATGCTTCAATACCCATTTCCAAATGACATACTTTTGCATAAATCACAATTTAGCTACCAATTTCAATTAACAGGAATATAATATTTTCATCTACCCTATCATTCCCATTCATATAGTGTAAATGGTTTTAACATTGCTCGTTATCACGACACTTGTTCTTTCCTTCCACAAAGAATCCAGTCCAGGATTGTGTATTACATTAGTTGGCATGTCTCTAGTCTCCTTTAAATTTGATATTTCCTCAGCCTTTCTTTTTCATGACATTGACATTTTTGAAGAATGTAAGGTTTTGTGTGCACTTTGTTTTGTTTTCCTAATGAAATGTTCCACATTTTTAATTTGTCAGATGTTTCCTCATACTTAAACAGAGGTTATTTATCCCTGGGAAGACAGGTCATAAGTGATGCTGTGTGTTTTGTAGGCTTTGTAAGTTCACAGCCCAACCTTCATTAATGAGCACCTGGCCAAGGAGCCGCCTAGCTTCCCCAGCAACTTACTATTAGTCTTTAAGAAGACACTTTAAGACCATGCTTTTCATGAAAATATACACTAATGATTCTTATCCCAACTAATCCTTAATATGATAGTTTTTTTTAAGTATATGATTTTTCAATTCTAGTGCCCTTTGCAATTTTATCCATTGACTTTGTATTCTAAGGAAGAGACCTCTCATCTTCTACATTTATACAGCTACATTCAGTCAGCTATTTTGCCTTGGTGACTACAAGACTGACTAGAACAATTTTAGAGGAAGAAAAGTTTATTTGAGGAATCACAGTTTCAGAGGTCTTAGTCCATAGAAGGCTGGCTCCATTTCTTGGGGCTCAAGGTGAGGCAGAACATCATGGTGGAGGAGTGTGGCAGAGGGAAGCAGCTCATAGGAGGATCAGGAAGCAGAGAGAGAGACTCCACTCTCCAGACACAAAATATATACCCCCAAACCACGCCCCTAATTAACCACTTCCTCCAGCCACAGCCCACCTGCCTCCAGTTACCACTGACTTAATCCCATCAGGGATTAATTTGTCGATTATATTAAGGCCCTCATTACTCAATCATTTTCCTCCAAACCTTCTTGCATTGTCTCACATGTGAGCTTTTGGGGAACACCTCACATCCAAAGCATAACAATTATCTATCCATCTATTTGAAAGCTCTTTATTACTAATATGTAATCCATAAATTCTATTTTTAATAATTCATTGCTATAATTATCAAAGATTAAATATCTCAGATTTTACCAGTGGGAAGTCTTTCATGATGTCATCTGTGTCCTTTTGAAAAACTCCCATTAATTTTTTTTAACTCTAATTTATTTTCTGGCATAAAAAAATATTTTCCACACTTTCCTTGGACTCTTAGTGTCCCAAGCCTGTAATCAGCCATTTCTTGGAGAAGCCCTGCATCCTTTCACTGGGAAATAGTTGTAAAAACTAAGACCTGGCACTAAATGTGCTCATTACTACTGAGTGTCAGAGCTTAGATAGCTATTCATTGAAGGAGTCTAGAAGTACATACACACACACACACACACACACAGCCCTACACATAAACACAAACCTATACATTTATACGTCAGGAAGTAAGAACTCATACTGATAATTTTAATTCTAATTTATCTGTGGGGCCTTTGCCTGACTTTCTCCATTCTATATTTGTATCTTCTTTCTTCCAAAAATACACCAAGAATTTCAGAACTTCAGAATTGCTTCATCATACACCACTAAAATAAGAACCATATCCCCATAAAATTATTTGGCCATTTCTCCCATACCCCATAAGGAAAAAGGAGGCATATATTCAAATATGAAGTCATGAAAGGTTATAGGAATTATTATTTCTTTTTTGCCTATTCCCCCTATCAGTGAACTTAGTTCTTTGCTTGAATACAAATGTGTTCATTTGTTCTTATTGTTTTATTTTAGCTTTTGCTTTACTTCTTATCTTTTCTATTCAATTTTTAATTACATGCATAGTAACTTTTCCACCTGAAAGTCAAGAATCATTACTCAGTACCCAGAGGAACTTGGCTATAGGAATCCTCACAGACACCAAAATCTGCAGATACTCAAGTCCCTTATAAAAAAATGATAGGATTTACATCAAACCTATTTATACTCTCGAGTATGTTTTAAGACCTTTATAGGTTGCTTACAAACCTAATGCAAAGTGGTGGTGGGGGGGGGACACTCCGCACGTCCATTACAGACTTAGTTTTTTGTTTTGTTTAGTTTGGGTTTTGTTGTTGTTTGTCTGTGGCACTAGAGATCGAATCCAGGGGCATATGAGTGCAAAGGCCAGTAAGTTGCTGATTGTATAATAGAGGTATTGAGTGAAAGATATATTCTTATGTTCCAAATCTGGAGTATCCCAATAGTTCATTTTCAGGTTTCCCTAACCATTTTTCTTACTACTACTTTATCTCAAGATTTGGAGGGTGGGAGAGGACAGGGACATCTTAACATGAAAATAAATTTAACAACAACAAAAGGCTATCACAACTATTATAACTATGATATGTCTGCTTGTTTTATATGAAAATTTATTTATTGTTTCCTTTAAATACCTCAACACTGGAACAAGTTCTTTGAATTTATGGTTCTCAATAAATTAAATTTCACTGGTCTGGGAGTGGGTGGTACACACCTGTAATCCCAGTAGCTTGGGGGGCTTAGGCAGGAGGATCACAAGTTCAAAGCTAACCTCAGCTATTTAACAAATACAAAAAAGGACTGGGGATGTGGCTCAGTGGTGAAGGGCCCCTAAATTCAATCCCTGATACAAAAAAAAAAAAAATTCCATTGGAATCTATGTTGATCATATTTACATCATCAAATAACAGTGATGCTTTGAAAGGGCTCAGTAAAAACAGCTTGGTCATGCCTTTTAAGACAAGCTGGAGCCACTTTTGTGCTAAAATTACAAAGCTGAGCAGTTGTAGCAGGAGCCATATGGCTTCTAAAGCCTAATACTTTTACTATGTTACTTGGTACAGAAAAAAGATTACTAATCCCATTTTACTTTATTTGTTCTGATTTGAAGACTGGGGATGAGATTGAAATAATAAAGAGAAAATAAAGGAATAAAGCTGAATATTTCTTTGTGTTACCTTATAGGAAATTGTTGCCATCTTGAGGAAAAACCAATAGACACCAAACAGTAATTTTCCTTTTTATAAACCACAAAGGATACCCATGTCTGCAATGGATCTCAGGATTACACTCAATTTTAAAATCCCAACACTGCTGAAGATGATGGTGGTACGTGAATAAGCAAACCTGCAGCTTTTGTTAAGGAACCAGCTTTGCCCCGCAGTGTGTAATCTATTTCTGTTTCGAGATGCCGCAGCTAAAGTAAATTTTTTCATCCATGCTTCCAACAGCTACATAATGGATGTTTGCCCTAAATATTGCTGGTTAATTTAGTCTTCTTTTGTGGGAGAGGATCCCAATGAGTCATTGTAAATAAGAGATATTAAATTGGGTCCTTACTGGGGCACAGAAAACATAACACCTAGGTCTATAAAATCTTTGTAGTTGGCTGAGTAAAGCCATGATTGGCATAAATATACTGCAGATAAGTAAGCTTAAATTGTGAGACTGATAAGGTGATTAGGAACCAATTAGAATCTTTACTGAAAACACCAATAAATGAGTGTTTCCAGTATTCATTTCATGAGATTAAAATGGACTCTGGTATCAAATTACATTTTAAAATACACTTACGGAGTTACTAATCAAAATTTTTTTTCAAAATAAATGCCATTATTATAATAGGATATCATTTAGAATAAAACAGAATTATTTTATTTTTTTTAATAAAATTTATTATTATTATTTATTTTTAATTCTACCTACTTAAATTTAACAGTGCCGACAATAGTTAGAAGAGATTTCTTCCTTAGTCTACAAAAGAAATTGTAATATGAGATTGGCAGTGTGTTTTGATTCATCACTGCAAATTACTTGGATCTACACATTACCAAGAATGAAAGTTGTTAACTCAGTTACACCAATACAAGAAATAGTACATTTAGGTTTTCGAATGTTTCGAACTTTGGTTCCTGCATTTCTCAATTACATTTTCTGGTTGGCTTAAAACATTAATCTAGTAAAATCATGCTTTATTTCATGGGAATTCCTTGAACACTGGCAATTTGTGTAATTATTATGTCTGTCAAATGTTACTTCATGAAAAATTCAATAACTACAAAACAATTTTTCTGACTCATCCTTTTAAGTATAAACTTATTTGGTTGTAGAACTAACATGGAAATATGAAGTTTTATATCCCCAAATTAATTACTCTTTTTAAAAAGGCAATGAGAGAGCATGTTGTCTACATGGTTATGAAATGAATGATAAATAACCTATTATCAAAATTAAAAAAGCATGATAAATGTTATATGTTTAGAAGAAATGGTTCACTAGCCTAATATTAAAAAGCACAGCCTAACTTAAAACTATAAGCTATTTTTAACCTGGATAGTGCATTTCCTACATTGAATAGTTTTTCCAGTTGAGAGCCAGTCTTCCATCTTCTCATTAAATCAGTAACTTTTAAGACACTTATTAAAGACCACATTGTATAAAATACACAATAAAGAGAAATTTTAAAAAATTAAAACCAGAATTATAATTTTGGAAACAAAGATACCAATGAAGGAATTGCTCAAAATTTTCTACAAATTATAAAATTAGGAATTTGTTATTTAACCTTGCTGCTATACTAGGTCAATCCCAAACCTAAGTGTCTTGTGATATCAAGTATTTTTCTCTAATATTTATTGTCTGCCATCTGTTATGGACATGTAGCCTTTCTCATCACCTAGGCTGGAAGAGAGTCTACCTTCATATTGTCTTTTTTTTTTCAAGGCAGAAAGAAAAGAGGAAAAGAACTGGAGGAACCTAGCAGTGCCTGATAATTCTTCTGCTGAAATATAAAATAAATCGTATCTGCTCACATTCCACTGGCCAAAATGAGTTACAGAGCCAAAAACAAAACCAATGGGACTGGGATAAAAGTTCTGCCTGCAAACACGCCTGCAAACATCACCTGACAATGGTTTGAGAACCCTCTTATTGGAAAGGGAGAGGCACTGGAACAAGGAAAGCAATCCAGTGCAGGATTTTGTTTTTCCCTCATAGCAAGAGTGAAGTGTCAGCTCATCATCATAGCACCTCTTCACACTTCCTTTCCATTTTAAGAATTAGTTTACTGCATATCTGTATTACGTTGTTGACTTCGCTAGATCACCCAAATGGAATAAATTCATTGTTAATTCTCAAAAAGTAGTGATCCATTTTACACTTTATATAAGAAAATGGCCTGTGAACTTTATAGTAATTCTTTTTTTTCTCTCCAGTATAAGACTGATCACAAAAAAATCACAAACAAACAAAATAATTCTAAGTACTTCCTCTGTAAAAGTGTGTGGCAATTCTGAATACAGGAGAAAATAGATGAGGTCAATAGAGTTCTAAAAAAGTAAATAAATAAAGCAGAATGAAATCTTGATCATGAAACATATCTTCTGTGTCTTAAAATGAAGAGGAACAACTGAAATGTATGCTTTTGTAAAGTAGAAAAATGTGTAAATCTGCCTAGAATTCTGGAAGCTGGTAAAGGCAAACAGGAAAGAGAAAATACATTACACATTTAACAAGTCTGTTGTTTTGAACATTGTGGTCTTCCTGCTGTTATATTTGCTAAAGGGTATAGAACTATTATTAAGTAGGAGCAAAAATCGCAGTGCAGACTAAATGGAGCATATTACTGTGAGTAAATATTTGAGAACATTGAACTTAATATTAGGTGCTATTGAACAAGAATGAACCTCAGTGTAAGTTATGGATCTGACCACACATTTCTCATAGCTTTAGTTATCTCATCTGACATCCTAGGGAGAAAATAGAAAGGATGCTAAGAAATTTTTCCCCAAAATTCATCCACACATGGAAAAACATCATTTTTTTCAGGAAATATCCTCACAAGAAAATTATTCATATACTGCACTTATCCCTACCTATTTTATTTAACAACAGAGGCTATGAAGAAATACTCAAAGACAAGAGTATTTGAGAAATATGGACTCTGGCTGAATATTTGATGATATCTTTTGTTTTGTTTTGTTTTGTTTTGTTTTGTTTTGTTTTGTTTTTGGTGGGGGTAGGGGGTCCCGAGGATTAAACTCAGAGACACTCAATCACTGAGCCACATCCCCAGCCCTATTTTGTATTTTATTTAGAGACAGGGTCACACTGAATTGCTAAGTGCATCATTAAGTTGCTGAAGCTGGCTTTGAACTCTTGATCTTCCTCCCTCAGTCTCCTGAGCCAATGGAATTACAGGTATACACCAGTGAACCCAGCTTGATGATATCTTAAAAGGTAAGCCTACTTTTTCCTTGTGTAATAATGGTATTGAGACTTTTGTTGTTGTTGTTTTAGAAATGCACACAATATTTACAGATTAATGATACAATGTTATGATTTGTTTCCTAAGTCTTAGCAGGTAGAATTGGTGGGAGCTTAGAGGAAATGTTACTGATCATGAACCAGTAATTGTTGCAGTCAGGGGATGCACATAAGATTGTTTTCCCTTTACTAATCTTGCTACTTTTTGCATCTATTTAAAGTTATTAGAATAAAATTTTACTTTTGCTTACCACCAAAATATCACTTATATAATCACCTACACACAAATGACAGAAATTAAGAAAAATTAAAGCTCTTTCAAAAAAGAGCTTTAGTATCTTAAGGATGAACACCACACTCACCTATAAACCTAGAACATTCACACTCACCAATAAAAAAAAATAAACAATCAATTCTTAGAACAAAAAAAAAAAAAAGAGAGAGAGAGATGAGAATGGAAGGCTTTGGCCATATTTATACCCTAATTTTGCAAAACTCATTTATATCAGTTGCAAATCCTTTGGGAACTTAAGCCTTGACCTGAACATTGTGCCTCATAGTGGATAATGCATTTATGTCTAAAACATGGATCTGCTGTTCAAAACATTAATTCCCCATGATAGACTCACACATCTCCCTCTTCATCATCCCTACTCTGCCTCCATCACAAATTAGCCCTGTGCCATGTCTGACACTTAGTAGGCTCTCTATACATATTTTTGGATGAATTAAGGAAGTAATTAATGACTTAAATAACTCATAATGCATAATACACATATGTGTTATGGTTTTAGTTATAAAGAGCAATTGTATCTTACTAAATCAAATTATCTCAATGGTTTGTCAAGTCATTCTGAACTTTTTTCTTAGATTTAAAAAAAATACCTATTTTGTACAGCTACATGAAAAATATAAACTTTAACATAGCATTCAAATAATCTTTAAAATATTTTAGATAGGAAGTAAATAAAAATAGGCAATTTATGATATATTTGACAGAAAGGTATACAATGTTTTGAAATTACTCAGGTTAAACAATAAAAGAAAATGGATGCAATGAGACAATAAGGTCAAAGACTTGTCTAGTTATCCAATAACATCTATTCTGATAGCCGGCCAACCTCTTACCCAACTCCTCTTTTTGGACAAATATTTATTGGGCATCCAATGAATTCTTTATTGCATTAGTAAAGCAATAAACAAAATCTTTTCTCAATTGGACTATATTAGTCTGCTGAGTCAGAAAATGAACAGGTTTATATTATGTATGCATGTATGCTTGCTGGGTTGTATTCTCTGCTTACCTCAGGTCAGCCTACTTATATGCCTTAGTAATATTCTCAAATGCTCCAATGACACAGATGTG
Organism: Glaucomys volans; assembly: GCA_020662805.1. Taxonomy (NCBI): domain Eukaryota; kingdom Metazoa; phylum Chordata; class Mammalia; order Rodentia; family Sciuridae; genus Glaucomys; species Glaucomys volans. The sequence goes on along the minus strand of JAJEJO010003283.1, from coordinate 507,256 downwards.
GAAAAATATTGAAAGCCTCTGCTAAACAATTAAAATGCTAATATCCTTTAAAGCTGTTGTATTATAAATAGAAATTCAGTATAACTTAAACTTGCCTCAAATACTAACCTTATAAATACAATTTGACAGAAGAAGCGCCCACGATTTAATATCTGCCCTAAAGACATTATCTGCCATTTGTCTCCTATATTGTAGGTATCAGATTAACTTGCTGTAATGTTAATTTTGTGAGACTGAGATGGTCTTCTCTATTTATTTATTCAATCTCCAATCTTGAGAAAGATCAAAGAAAACCCATCAGAACAAAATCTCAGAGTTAATGGTGCTAGTTAAGAAAATTAAGCTTTCTAATTTGATGCCTTTGAATTTAGCCCAGATTCACAACTTTATGATAAATATCTTCAAATTTGGGGGAAATACAATCAATTATAGAAAATAATTAATCCTTTGACAAAGGACAGGTAATCACAGATTAATAACCTGAATTATGGATCTTCTGTACTAGAAGAAGAAAGACCTAATAGAATATTTAAAGATATTAACTCAGCAACTCCTGTTAAAAAATCATTACAGACAAAATACAAGAATGAACTCTTCATATAATATCACATAGTTAGGAACATGTTAGATTAAAGCATTAGTGTAATGTAAAAATCACTAATTTAGTGTGTGGGGGGCAAACAGTAATATTTGTTAGAAATTTTTCTCATGGACAGCAAAGCTACAAACACCAACAGACTGAGCAATAACTACACATTGGGAAGCATGCATTTAGTTACAAAACTATAAATTAATTCAGTAGTACCACAATGATATTTTACTTAAAATACTAAAACTTCAAAATCTAAAGTGAACTTCCAATGAAAAAGCTTCATCAATTTAATTTAAAATATTACAAAAGATTTTAATATCTCTAATAAAATTGAGGCTAACTGCATTTCAAACAAGAAAATTAGCCACTGTACCATACTATTGAAAACATTCTAGAAACATAAACCAAAATGTAATTATTTAAAGATTTAAAAGTAAGAGTTGTTTTGCAGTTGACTGTAGTATTCAACATGTCTGCAAGAAAACTATTCATTTTTTATAATAAATACTATTTCTGAGAAGATCATGTGTATCCTGGAATCCATGAGCTAAATTATGTCAATACTCTTCCAAAATATGCTGAGACATCAAGGAGACTATAAGTACAATAGACTAAGGACCCAATCAGTGGGCTGCAGTTAGAATCTGCATTGTAACAGCTTTGTGTTCATTCAAAGTCATTTGAACCCCACACTAAGAAGTCATTTATTGCTAAGTTAAAGGAGTAAAAAGATTGTTTCTGACCTGAAGAAAATACTTCTCTTGTTTAAAAGGAGCAGAGCAGTAAGTAAGAGTTTGATCAATGAATACACATGTGGATATATATAAATTAACCCCATGTAATAGAACGACTGACTCCTTTAACCAAAGAGAATGATGCAAATATTTTTTCAAGGGTTATTCTGAAAATGTTCTGTCCATCTCTATTTGTAGATATGTTCTCTCTCAGACACGACTGTGCTTTATTTATACAGCTTTACTTAATTAAAGACAGACAGAAGGAAAAAGGGCAAAAATAGAGGACATGATAACAAGCAGCTGCCTTCTGCCTGTGTTTGATTCATTCCTTCACAAGTCAATTTAGTTACTGAGTCAGCTATTTCACCAGTTTTCTGCTCAGTTATTTGGCAACTGCGTTTTTTATGTCTTTTCTTCTTTTTTATCTTCTGCTACCTAATATATTAATATGTATACATACATGCACACACTCTATGCCTCAATCAATCTAGATTACCTCTGTTTCTAATTCAATTCAGCACAAATTTATCGAGAGTAAAGTCAGTAAGTCACTCTGCTAGAGGTAAAAAAACAGATCCTGTCTTCGGTGATATTATAGACTCCTAACTCAATAGCACAATGCTAGATTTCCTTCAGATTTGTGCCTGAGTGTTGAGGAGAGTATTTCCTCTATGCTGGCTTCTGAAGGAAATAAACCTATCAATGAACATTTGTGGGAAAAGCGGAAGAATGTCTGGTGGAGAATAAAGGGAGAGCACTGGAGGCCAGGACAATCTCTCAGGAGTCTGAGGCAGCAACCCAGGATTAACTGCTCTGAAACCAAGCTTGATTTGCTTTCTTAAATGATAAAGGTAAGAAGCTTTTTCAGAAGTTCTCCTTGTATTCAATAAGTGATACATGCCTATAACTAAACACAGCATAAGAGGCAACTAAACAAGAAGTAGAACAGAGGAAAGCTGTGGCAAAGCACACAATTAGTTCTGATTGTTGATGGGAAAATGGATTTTTATTACTAGTAGCTTCACAAAAATAGTGACATTTGATATGTATCTTGGAGAATATTTCAGGTTTTACCTGTAGAAAGGAAGAGGAGGAGGGGAAAGAAAGTACATTCAGGCTCTGGGTCTCCTTAGGGTTTCTGGAATAGGTCTAATCTCACTGTACAAGGTCTTTGTGGGCAATTACACAAACTCATATAATTTAGGCCCCTAAAACCCACACACATTTTCCATGTTAATTAACATTAAGTTAAACTGTGACTAATAGAAACAAAATAATTGAGGCTTTTAAGAATACATTTCTCTCACACATACACACTAATAAGACAGCTGTGCTCACAAATGTTCAAGCATCTGTACTCAGAGATCCCTATCTATTTTATCTGTCAAGGTGAGTCTCTTGTTCTTTTTGTCTAAAATGATGGTCATCACATCTGCATACAAGACAATAAGATAGGAGAAAAAACAAAGAAGAGAAGGGCAAATGACAGACCATCAATATGCTAAGAGCTTCAGCCTAGACATTTCCATTCTCTTGGGCTTCAAAGGTAAATCTTTGAAGTTCCACACATGTCCACCATCAAAGTACAAGGTAATCTTTATTCTCGTTGTCTTATCACTGCAGTGAAAACATCTGTCATCACAGAAAAAGGGAAGGGTTGTTTCTGGAGAATAGTACAGTCTCCTACATAGTTCCCAAAGTCCATTTCTGAACTTCCAGTCTAGAATTTTCAAGGCATTCAACTCTGATTTCATCTTTCTTGGATCTCTCCCCTGTAGCCCCTACAGCCACATGGGTCTTGTTCCTCAGGTGAGTCCCAGCCATCTCAAAATCCTTGTTCCTCTCTTTCACCTGCCTGAAATCCCCTTTCCTCAGATACCCTCAAGACTTCCTCACTCTTCAGATGCTTGTTCTAAGAGGCCTTCTCTAATGAGAATTATGAAATAACAACCTCAAATCGCCAGTATAATTTTAGCTGCCACACATACTGTATATATTATTGATGTTTGACATACCATTACTATAACATAAGGTCAAAAACAGCAGGAAATTTGTCTAGAGCAGAATTGCCTCATAATTAGGTGTTCAATAAATATTTTTGAAATCATGTATCAACAAATGTTGGTCTTCATTGCTAAAATACTTCAAGTTCTCAAACACATGTCCCCAAACCAAATTAATTAGTGACCTCACAGATGTACCTCTTACCTGTTTGTATATTCCTGATTCTGTATTTGCTATCTTGTTGATAAATTCTCCACTCTTATCAAATATCAGTGGCCCCACATTGACTACTCCATCTCCATCATACTTTCTATCTTTTTATTTCTCACATCTTGCCAACTGTTACTCCACAGTTATCTCCAGATCTATGTACTTTCATTCATCCCCGTTATAGTTACACCAGTTAAGACTATTCATCCCTCAACTCTGCAATAGCCTTTCTCTGTCAAAAAAAAAAAAAATTAATTAACTTAACTAAATGAAAATGTTTCTAGCTGGCATTGCCTGTTTTAATCTCTCATGCCTAAAGCCTACCTTTCTTTTTGATCATGCAATGTTCTTCCTAATGTAAAAATCATATTATGTCACTTTCTTCCTTATTTCTACTAGACAATAAAAGATATCAAAACTCCTTAAACTTTGTGGATTTAATGATTATATTAATATGTGTTTATATGAAGTTAATGACCTAAAACTATATAAGCACTTTTCTCCTTAAGCTAATTAAATACACCTGTAAAATATTTGTTTCCTTGTATCTACTAGACTCCTAATAAAGGCAATTTCTCCCCTCTTGTGTGACAATATTTGACTTCATTGGTCTAGATGTTGTTCTTCAAAACTTTGAATAGTTGTGAAACTTGGAGCATTGCATCATCTCCAAGCTTAGATTTTGATCTTAATTTACATAGTCACTCTATTTAAATTAATCTTCCTAGTATATTCACAATTCCCAGCTCATCCTCCTTTGTACTATTAGGACTTCAACCTATAGGTAATATAAAGCCAGTTCAACATAGCCATCAGTAGGCCATAGTTGTTGGGGTCTACTGCTGAGGCTAAAGGATAAGAAGGAGTCCTATCTAAGTCATAGGGACCTGCGGAGGAGAAAAGATGAAACCCTTGATAGAAGGGTAACTTAGGTGAAACTTCAAATATCTATTACATTCATTAAACCCAACTAGTTGTCTGATATATTCAGTATTTTTCTTGGACTAATTTAGTCTTTCTCTCCACCTCCCAGTGGGGGGGGGGGGTAAATGTTTTTGTTTATGTTCCTGGTGTTTGAAGGTTGATCTCTAAACCATTTCTATTTTTATACCCAACATACAAAATAGTGAAGAGCACTTAAGAACACTATTGTTCAGTTTATTCACTGAATTTAAATTTTTAGAATTATTTGATATTTTTCATTTTTTTTTTTTTTTACACATTTACCCATTTGTTTATCAGAACAAATCTGGAATAAAAATGGCTCTGATATGCTTATTTTGCAAACCCAAGGTACAAAATTATTTTTTTCACACTTCAAATGCATAACATAATTAACACTAAAACTTGGGATTTCCAAATACACTTTTGATTTTAAATCTCAAATTCTGTGGTGCCACTTTATGATTAATTATAGTGAATGATACTTGTTCTTAAAAATATCATGAACTGGTGAAGAGATTCAATGGAGTCTGAGTACCTTCTCTGAAGTTGTCTCAAGTTGTGACCTTAAGAGAGCTACTTAACTCTTCTAACTCCAGCATCCTCATACTGGATTCACCTTTAAAATTTAGAGAAATAAAAAAGATAAGTCACACCTGGCACTGTTCCTGGAACATAGACAGTGTTCCTTCCAGGCTTTCTATCAGCAAGACATTTTCCACCATTACTGTGCCAACAGCACTGCTAGTTCTATCAGAAGTATCCCTTTGATGATTACTGCAGGACACAGATTATATACCTATAGTCAGCATCAGGTAATTTCTTCATAAAATTACGTTAGTCTTTGTTTTACTACAGCTTCCTAATCACTCTGCATAGCTCACTCCCTCTCACTCCCTTTCCATATATTGCTTCCGTTTTCAAAATTGCATTTCACATTACCTGATTGATTGTTTATGTTCCTTTATAGTCTACCTTCTTACATTCCTACTAGATATTAACTTTGAGAGTACTTGGACAACACATGCTATGTAAATTTCTCTGTCCCCCATGACTTGAAGGGCTCTAGACACACGGTACATTTTTAGTACATTTTGTTAGTTTAGGTAAATTGTCTCTAAAATGGTTCACCCCTAATTCCATATTACATTTCTCATTATATAACACTCCTATCTCTTACTATTAAAGAGTAGCATAAATTGTTTGGCTTAAGAAACTAAATTTTTTCCAGAAGATGTAAGAATGTTTTTTATGCCTAACTGATCATTGCATGGGAAATTGTATAAGCATTGTACCACCATTCTCCTGTTTGTGTGTGCTGCCTTTAAAAAATAAATAAATAAATCTTTCCAAGCCCGTTACACAGTAAGCAAAGTTAAGTTAAAAGTACTTCAATCTTTTTAACAAAATCTATAGCATCCAGGTATAAACATTGTTATTTAGCTGTTATCAAATCATTAGTGGGCTTTGGTTGATTTTTAACCTCTTTTGTAAATTAATTTGCAATCAATTTTTGGAAATTTACTACAAATGTCCTTTTGGATGATTTTGACCACTGGTGTTTCTGTGTTTCCCACTGGATTTGATCTGAACAGAAGAATATTATTACAATCACTTATATAATAAGATCTTAAAAACTTCAATAGAATATATTTGGGGGATCCCCAAAGAATAAACTTCAGATTAGAGAACTCAAAGGAAAGCAACTTGAAACAAAAACAGTACAATTGAATATTTGCCTTGTAAAATTGAAACTGTGTACAATGAACTTTATATAAAAAATATAACATGTGGACATGCAAGATGATTGGACTGAAATAATCAGTAAAGTGAAGAAGAATAAAACTTGCCTTTGATTGAAAAAACTATTTTACATGGTAATCATTAAATATAAATGTTGAACAAAGGAATAAACTAAAGATGTAATCAAAATTAAATTGAAAGTGTAGAAGTTAATTCTCATCAAGATATCATGAATTTAAGTTACTGTAAAAGTTAATTTAGAACAAGTTTCTGCCTAACATTATTCTTAGGGACATTTGATAATACTGCAAATAAGAGATATGGATGATCAACTGGAAACGAGATGATCAACTGGAAAAATATCCCAAATACTTTGTTTTTTAAAAAATCAATTCAATGAAAGTCTAATTTGATTTTGGTATAATGCTTGGCACATTATTTTATAATATCCATTTACTTTGGAGTAAATATTTTTGTCGAATTTACAAAAATGTAGAATCTATATTATGCCTTAGCAAACCAATAATTAGTACTCAGAAGAACTTTAAACAAAAACAAATCTTTATTCATCTCAATGTAAAAAATAGATTACAAATGGAAAAAAATAAAACAAAACCAAATATTGTTTGGTTTTGAACTGGATTGTTACCCAAAAGCTCACGTTTTGAAGATTTGGTCCCTATTGCAACAATGTTCAGAGATAGGGCCATTGGGAAGTGATGGGATCATGAGGACTCTGACCTCATCAATGGATTAGTCTATTCCTGGCTGAATGAACTAAGGGGAAGTGGTGGTAAGTGCCCGTAGGTGGGGCATGGCTATAGGAAGTCCATTGCTGGAAGCACGCCTGGGGATACTATATACCTTTTCCCTTCTTCCTGGCTTTTTTCTCTCTCCCTGTCTCTGCTTCCCAGGTGCCGTGAACTGAAGAGCTTCCCTTAGCATGCCTTTCTACCATGTTGTTCAGCCTCAGCTGAGGCTCAGAGCAAAGGAGCCAGCCAATCACAAATTGAAATTTCTGAAAGCTTGAACCAAAGTTAAACTTTCTTCCTTTAAGTTGTTCTTGTCAGGTATTTTGGTCACAGCATCAAGAAAGCTGGCTAACACAATTTTGAATCTTAGTTTTCTATATAAATAGATTGAAAATGAGAATTATTTTACTGGAGAAGTATTAGCATTAGGGTGAGAGCAAGCTCACAGCTGTATTTCACACATACATGTACACGAACATATGAAGAAAACCAATATTCTATATCACTGATGTAGAGCTGTAAAATAGTTACCTTAAGAAGAAAAAAGGATTAAGGGTTTATACATAATGTCAAGATGCAAAGGTTCTCTCCATGCTATGAATTTTCTTCCTTCCTTCATGTCAGTTTAGGGAATCCAACAAACAGATAAAACTTCACTTCAGGCCCATCTAAACTAGTAAGTATCATAACATGCAGCTTTAATTCCAATTGAAAACAAGCTAATGTACAAATAAATATATGAGACTCATATTCAGGTACCTCAAAAGTCTTTGGCTTTGAACACTTTGGCATTTTTACTCCTTAGTCAGGATTATTTAATTTCACAAATAACTCTTACATTTGCTTTTTTCACTCCCCATAAATGACATCAAGTTTGAGGCTAATTTTTTCTCACATTCATATCAAAGCAAAATTTTGATGTGGAAATCAACCACTGTAATGCTATTAACAATATAGCCTATTATGTGCATAATACTATAAAACATAAAAATGACAATAACATCAGTAGCCTTGAATTTACAAAGCAATTTGTACTTCTGTATATATTAATATTCTCAGTATTTTTAGCCATCCTGAATCTCAAACTGATGCTTATGTATTTGTCAATGTTTATACTACACATGTCCTGCAGTCAAATATTGAAAACTGTAAATATGTTCAAATTGACTCATAGTAAGTATGAGAATAAACAAATTAAGTTTTTCTTCATTATACAAAAATAACTGCAAATGTCATCTACATGGCATTTTCCCTGGGTGATAGTTCCCTATTGTTATATATCAGTGAACAACCTTTTTGTACTTGTATCAGAAAAGGTGAACAAACACTAAAATGAGGTAGTTTCATGTTATGCATTAAAAAATTTATAAAGATTTATAAAAATAAAGCAATAATTTTTTGTTTTGTTTTTGAAAGGAAATGAAATGTTTAGGCAGGGTGTGGTGGCACATGCTTACAATCCTAGCCACTGGGGAGGCTAAGGAAGGAGGATCACAAGTACAAGGCCAGTCTCAGCAACTTACCAAGGCCCCAAGCAACTTAATGATACCCTGTCTCAAAATTTTAAAAATTTTTAAAAAGAAAAAGAAAAGGAGATGTTCAGGATCATTATAACAATCAACATCTAAAGTGTGTGATTTGTGCATTTTTCTTTAAATTTGAGCTCTGTCCTTTCTCAGGGCCAGAGAAACATTCTTGTTTGCAAGCAACGTTCTCTCTATCTGTTTCTGACCTCTTGGCACAAAATCCTGTTTGCAGGCAAATCCTACCAAGGACTACAAAGTCCCTTGTTTGTAAGAGCACCTGTAGTCAAAACTCCTGATTTCTCTCTTGGTAGTAAATCCTGTTTGCAGGCAATTCCCACCAAGGACCACAAGGTGTCTTGTTTGCAAGAACACCTGTAGCTTATAGGTTTTGATTCCCTACAAAAGGGAACCTTTATATACTGTCGGTGGCAACATAAATTAGTAGGGTCATTATAGAAAACAGTATGGAGTTTCTGCAAAAAAACTAAAATTAGAATTAATGTAACATCTAGCAATCCTACCACCAAGTATACGTCCAAAGCAAATAGAATAAGTGTGTCAAAGAATAACTTCATTCCCATGTTTCTTCCAACATTATTCACACTAGCCAAGATTAAAATCATCTTAAGTGCCCAACAAGATATGAATAGATAAAGGAAAGGTTCACCCCAAAGAGAACAAAATCCATTATGATATTATGTATGAACCTGGAGAACATTAGGCGAAATAAGCCAGGCACAGAGAGATAAATATTGCATGATCTCATTCATATGTGAAATCTGAAAAGTTGATCTCACCCAAGCAAAGAGTAGAAGAGGTATTTACCAGAAGCTTGGAGGTAAATAGGGGGAGAAATATGGGAGAATATTGTTAAAAGCATGTACTATTACAGTAAAGGAGAATTTTTTTAAAAATTTCAGCAATAGGCAAATATATACAGAAACTAGATAAGTGATTGCCTTGGTACCAGGGATAGAAGGGATATTATTGGGCAGGGTTGGGGGATGATGGAGGATGCCTACTAATTTTTTGGAGTTCCTTTTTGATGATGAAATGTTCTAAAATTAATTATTGATGTTTCACAAATCTGTGACCATAATATACATTATTGATGGTATGCTTTAAATGGATAAACTGTATGATATGTGAATTATGTCTTAATAAACCTGCTTAAAAGAAAAGAAAATCTAAATTTCATTCATGACCTCTTCAAATGAAATCATCTGTTTTCCTCTGTGTTCCTTTAAATTTGCGATTTAAAAAAAATGAAACAAAAAGTAAACTTACAAGTGAATTTCTTCAAGTACCTATACCTTAATATTTTACTACTTTCCCAAAAGCATGGTAAATTTTCCAATATTCTTCACCAATTAAAAGCCATTTACACTACCCAATATATCTCTTACATCAAAATTACTTTTTCTTTTCACATTATGTTCTAGAATGTGGAATGAGATCTTTGTATGTCATAATTATTATACTAATATCTTAGGTAGTACAGGCTGCTATAGAAAAATGCCATAGACCTTATACACAACAGTTTTGTTTTTCACGATTTTGGAAACTGGGATATCTAAGATCAAGACACCTGTAAATTCAGTGTCTGGTGAGGGTCCTTCACCTCAGACATATCACCGTCTGAATGTTCTCACATAAATGAGGATTCCCTCAGACCTCCTTTGTTCAAAAGCACTAATCCGGTTCTTGAGGAGTGGAGTCTTCAGGACCTACTTACCTCCTAGTCTCCACTAGGCGATATTGAGAGGTAGAACCCACCGACATCTGTAAGATCTGATGAGAGTTCTGACTTCATGAATAAACTAACATATTCTTGTGATTAAAAAGTTAATGGGTTATCTTGAGAGTAGGTCCACTATGAAAGCCAGTTTAACTAACATTGGTATGTGTTCCCTGTTTCTTCTCATGTTATTTCCTGATAGGTCTCCAGTTTCTGACAAGAGCAGGCCATCAGCAGATGTGTTCTCTTGACCTTGGACCAGAACTCTGTACCAGAGTAAACCTCATTTCTTGAGGACTTACACAGTCTGTGGTTATCAGCAACAGTAAACAGACTAATAATACACCTTCCAAACTAAAATTTCTTCCAAAGATCTCTATAAGAAATTATAAAGGATTTTTTTTTTTCTTTTTGCAGTGCTGGGGATTGAACCCAGGGCCTTGTGCTTACAAGGCAAGAACTCTACCAACTGAGCTATATCCCCAGCCCCATGATGGGTACTCTTAAAGGAGATTATATTTTCCTTTCTTAAATCCACAGCATCCACAGTCATCTATAATGGCCTACAATCCACAGTCATCTATAATGACCTATAATCCAGGTCATTGAGTCCATGCTTGGGACATAATGGCTTAAAGACTGGTACAAGAGAGATTTACTCTTACCTCTGGAAAATATATTTTTTAAAATTATAATCACCACCTAGTTGTTTTGTTTTCACTTAGAGTTTTTTCTGGCACAAGGATTAATTTGTATTAATTTTCTGAGCAATGCGGAAGAAATTTAGCTAAAGCAGAAAAAGCTGTCAAGAAGATTACTTGAAATTGTATATCAGATTAATAAGGTAAAGTTTCTAAATCATGGTTTTGCAATCAAGTGTTTGAAAAAAATGTTATTGAGCACATACTATGTTCCAACTGTTATTCCAAGTGCTAAAATGGAGAATAATGAAATTTTCTGAAGAAATTTGGCAACAGAAAAAAAGTTAATTTTTATTATTTGGGCTCTTTTTTTACTACCAGGTAGGCAATAGTAAATATTTTATTATAAATTTATAAAATGTATTTAAAATATATTCTTTCACACAGATGTTAACCAATTCAAATGGCATTACCCTCACACTGATTTTGATAGCTTTCAACCACTGAAAATGTATTTGCTTGCTTACAAATAATATATATATACATATGTATATATATGTATGTATATATATGTGTATATATATATATATATATATATATATATATATATATAATTTTGGGGTTGTGATAAAGAAGAGTGAACTAATGGAGATGTTTGAATGACCTAACATAAATATTCCTGAAGTTATGAGGATCATGTAATTCTTCTGCATGAAAGCCAAATAAGAAGAAAATTGCATTTATTATTTGGAAATGTGCACAACTAATATATATATAATATATGTATGTATAGTAAATATTATATATATTTGTGTGTATATACAAATATTCTGTAATGTAGATATATATATATGAGTAATTATTTTTAAGTTTATATGTGAAGAACTGTACCCTAAGGACATGGAAATATCTTATTAGATGTTGAGAATAATAGAACTGAGTCTTCAATACAAAATGAAACCTTAAATAATCTGTCTTTTATTTCTTTCATGGAAAAACAGATGGAACATAATATAACAATTAAAAGAATAAAAAATTAGTATCTACTTTGTTATACAGGTGGAATTGCCTGAGAAACTTCAAGATTTTTAACACTTTCCTAAAAAGAGTACTTCTGAGTACCTCATATATAGGAAGTTTCTCAACACATTAGAATTTACCCTTTGGATATAGAAGAATAAATTAAGTGATTAATATGTTTAACTACTAACTGGGCTGTCTGGTTTGAATTTCTTGCTATACCACTGAACTGTGGGATCTTATTACTTTGGTAAACTTCTCTGATCTTTAATTTCTTTATCTGAGAATGGATGTGATAATATTAACTATCTTACCATCTTCCTTTGAATAAAAAGAAGTAAATTCCTGTGAAATGCTTACAGAGGTACTTAACTCAGAATTAACCCAGGTAGATTTTAATTCTTTCTTTTACATTTTTCTTCATATCATCATTTTCTCCCACTGAAAAAATAATTCTTTAAATATTACGAATTTTAAAACTTAACATTTAATAGTTATTTTTCAGTGAATTCCACAGAATAGTTGTGGCCTTGTATCACTTTTAAATATTAGAATGACTTTTGCCTTTTTTTTTCTTCTCTTAGGGCTTATGTTTGTGTGTCAGATTTTCCTGCATTTTAAGTCATAGTTTTTCTCCTTAGAAATGTCTACAATACCTAAAAATATTGTAGAAGTATACTTTTACTTCATGTTTCTCCTTCATAAAAATTTTCTTTCTTAGAGATTTAGATTTTAGAGACACTGGGACAATATGGGTCAATATAGATTAAAGGGAAAGCTGTAGAATCTATTACATAAATTCAAATTCTGACTCCAATTCTTATGTGACCTTAGACAAGCTACTTATTATAAGACTTAGTTTCTCATCTGCAAAATGAGGACATTATTACTGACCCTGCAAGGATATTATAAGCACTGAATAAGACATTATATAAGAAACTTGGAATGATGCCTATTAAATCTCAGGGGTTCAAAAGAACATAGGACATTACAATAAATTAATGTATTAATGAATAAAACACAAGGAAATACATAATAACAATAATGAAGTTTATATATTTTCTTCCTCCAGAACTGTTTTATAATCTTGAGTTTTCAGCCTACTGACTATTATGCAGTGAAACAGGTGAATTAGAATATCAAAATACAGAATTAAAACTTTGTATCTCTGATTAGATATAATTGCATCCTTTCCTCTTTTTCTGTGTCCTTTCCTATTTTCACATATGATAATGATTAATGTAGAATCACAAAAATATTAAAAACAATTTGATAAAGACATATAAGGTGAAAGCCCTTGTAAAGGCTGTATAATATCCAAGTTAAAAAAAAAAACACTCAATAACTATCATTTTATCTTTAATGCACATGCTAAAATGTATTTTCAATTGAATTCAACTTTTTCTCCATGAGAAACTAGAACTACTTTTAAATTTAATTGCAGTTAGTTATATTCTGAAACTAATAATTACAAGTTTTTTTTTAAACTGAAGCTCTTTGTAGTTCCAAGCGTATCATCCTATATAGCATTATTCAATCCATAGTTCAGAAAAGCAAAACCACAGAATTAATCAGTGCATTTTTGTTTTTCATTCTCTGTGGTGCCCTTTTGTAGCTTTCAATTATAAAGAGAAAATTATGAAAATAAAATAAAAACCCAAGTCACCCTAGAAAGCAATGATCTGAAAACAGAGTCAAAGGACTGAAATCATTTTAATAAACTTTATAAATGTTGAAAATAAAATAGAAGACAGCAGAATGAAATCATAGCCCAGCCCTCTGAGATCTGGGCAGCAAATTTACCATGCTACTCCTCAAGTCATTTAATATTTTCATTAAAATGGAAAAACTTAACAGGAGTTTCAATTATGTCCATTATGCTCAGGAGACCAACTTTTGAAACTAGGCCAACAGATCCTGACTAACTGATAAAAGCTAAGTGGTTTTTTATTTTAATTGTACAATGTTAAAGCCAGGAAGAAAGACTTAAAGAAATTTAAACTGATCAGGCTCTATTTCACTGAGTCTCTATAATTTCATATTCTGGTATTCACTATGAATTAATATAGAAATTTCTGTGCAGGAAATTGAAAGTTCAACTTAAAATAAGAGCTAGAGAAAGAAGTGCAAGACTAACAATGAAACAGATGAATATACTGATACCCTTCATTAAATTAGGATACCAATATAAATAATAATTCTTTATAATACATAATCAAAGTATGGTAGAAGACAGTATGTGTAACTTGACAATTGACAATTTACGGAATTAATGACATGATGATGAAATTTGTCTCTTTCATATAAACATATCATTTCCTGACACTAATAAGACTCATCATGTATAAAGCTTAATTCCTGAAGTAAAATAGACATACATATTCTTCTTGAAGACTCTAGCAAATGACTTTTTTCCTTCCCAGCTAGCATCTCTTGTGTGGTTCCATTGCAGAACCATGTCCAAATTTTTCTCTGTGAAAACATTCAATTTTATTCAATTCATTTGCTGGAATTCAATTATCCTTAATTCAGGACTATTTTCTTGGCCACAGTTATTGATTCATTGGTGTCCATTTGCCCAATCAGAACCAAAAGTACAATATGAGTTTTTGGTTGTAGATTTTTGGAAAAAAAGAGATATTTGCCTTTGGATTAAAATCTGAGAGGATGAAAAGTGTTTACAATCACTGCTGTCATCTTGTCACCATACTAAGCCAGAGGCTAGAATCACACATGGAGGAAAAAGGAGTCAAGCTATGAAGAATGCCCAAACTTGATATCTCTGTTTATTTCTGTAGACAACTGCCTGAAATCAGCCCTACCTGTAAAAATCACTCTGATTAAGCATCTTCAGGGTGGTTTTCTATTCCCTTCCCTCTCCCAATTTTTATATTAATATATGTTCAAAAGTAAAGATTAATAAATGACCACAAATAAGAACAGGTTTTATAAGTGAATCTTTTAATTTATTTTTTTATGTATTCATTATTATATTGATTACATATCCACAGGTATCTGACAATTATGAATCATTATTCATAATGATTTCATCCTTAATTTCCCTTCCCAATATATTGAGGTTTATTAAAACAAAGATGTACTTACTGGATGTAATTTGAAGTCTATGATATCAAAATAATTTTAGCATCAAGATGAAATTTTATGTGCTAGTCCACATACAGGAGTTAAGCAGATACATATTGTTGGAAAAAGTCTTGCTCAATAACCATGTTTAACAGACTGACATCACATGAAATTTCACCTATTTAAAATGCCTCATTACATTGAATCTATTTTTAAAACTTACATCATGATCTTAATACTGAGCTAATTCCTTTTGCAAATGACTGATCACTTGTATAGATTCCTTTTAAAAAGACAAAGAATCATAGTATCTTATGCTATAAGAAGGAAAATTATTTGACAGATAAAGCACAGGTCTGGGATAATACCTGGTTTTATTTCTCCTACCTCTAACAGTTCTAGATTATATGAGCTTGGTGTATTCCCTACCCTTTTATAGATTCAGGCTTCCCATTTATAAAGTGAAGGAAATAATGCAAACCTCTTTCATGAGCATTTGATAAGGTTGCAAATTATAGGGACTATGAAGCATGAAGCACATGACCTGACACCTAATATTCAATAATCACCAGTTTTTAAAATTATTATGAAAGTAAAGTAATATAAGAATACCTCAATCTGGAATCTTTGGGAGAAAATATAATATGAAAAATATTAGGCTTATTTTTCATAGTTTCAGTCATTTTTCAATGATTTTATACATGGGTACTTGATTTTTTCTTTAATGATAAAGAGTTAATTTAGCACTGCTCATCAAATAATAATTTAGAACTACTCATAAAATTGAGAAAATGCAACCTTACAGAAGTCAATTCATAACAGATTGTTTTCTTTAATTTTGCCTTTTCATTATGTGATCTGGCTAAATACAGCACAAAATAAACTTATTATAGTACCTGAAAAGTCAGAAATATAAAAAGATAGTTTTTGAAGTCATTCTGTCATACAATAGAGAGGAGAAAAACTCAAGGGTAAAGGCTTTCAAATAAATGTAGTAGTTTTGAACAAACTGTTATTCAAAAGATTATTAAACGGCTTTAATTAGTTACTAAACGGCTTTAATTAGTTTGTGCTTTCTTTAAAACAGATTAAGAAAAACATTTATTTCAAGGGAAAAATACATTAGCATGTGTGCATCATAAGGAACTTTTATGGACTTCAGTATTTGTCTTTGCTGTTTGAAATATGCTATTAATGACTAACTAAAGAGATACTGAAAAAAATCACATAAGTGACTGTCACATATATATGTAAAGTCTTTTAAATTTTGTAATGTGCAAAATTTTTTTCTAGTTATTATGTATAAATGAGTCCTTATGTATAAACTTATATTGTAAGTGCATTTTAGTTCATTTACTAATATTACATTTTGATGTTCTATTTTAAGGTATTTAAGAGACTTAAAAATGGTTTTTTCTCAGTTATATCCATGCATTACAATATTTTCAGGTCAACTTGTTTGTACAATACAGTTATTACGTTATTTCCATTGTCCTCACCTACCTAATTAAAAACAAACAAAAATAAAACCAATTTCACAATGAGACTTGAATTTGATTCTTCAAGATTTACAGAGTTGTTTCCTTAACTCCCTGGGTCACACTCATAGGGACAGTTCTCTGGACTAAAATGTCATGCCTTAGTAATTTGAAATAGAATAATTTTTCCTTATATATTGCAATAGTCTCCTCATGATGCCTCCCAAAGAAAATTTACTCTATGTTTTCATTAATATGAACTCATATATTCTCAATTTAGTTTTCATACTGAATGTCATATTGTAATGACAGATAGCATAACCTGCAAGACATTTTGGGATGTCAAGATCAGAGAGCAAGATTGTACAGAAATGATTAAGAGAAGATTCAAAAAGATCACTTGTAAGATAAGATTATCTATGTAAAAGAGGAACCAGTTTTCAAATCCAAGAGGGCTAAGTGATCTTTAATCTGCTCAAGGCTATTCTTGAGGGACTTCCTATGAAGGACACAGGTATGGTGAAGGCTGGATCTAACACTCTACAAATGTTGTTTGTCCCTGTCCTCACTTCTACGCACACCTCCCTGCTATAGTATTTAATATTTAAACAGTAACAAAATTTAAACACAACGAAGTCCTTAAGGAGTCCTGATTCTTGTTTGTACCATGACCAATTCATTTTTAAAAATATGAAATACATTATGCACATACAGTGGTAATTTACAAAATAGTCTAATCTTCTAAATGGTGTCTGTAAATCATCCCTAGTTCTTGGAAGTACCTGGATTGTGGCTACAACTGGGAGGGAAAAACCTTGAAGGATTTGGACAAGATTGGTTCATTCTGATTGGAGCTCACTCTAAGTTAGACTCACAAAGGACCCAGAACAGGAACTCAGAAGCAGGAGGAGTTTAAAGGGTCTGCAGACCAGCTAGTCTTACTCATTAGAGGTAAAATCAAAACACTGCAGCTCAGAGTTTATGAGACAGCCAAGCACTAGAAAACAACATGGCAGAAGCCATACGGGATTCATACCAGGTGTGAAAACCAGGCACTCCAACATATTTCCAATTAGATGAAGAAACTAGGCAGAGCTAATGCTACTGGATATAACCTTTTTATCAGAAGATGATAAGGCAAGACTTCAGCAGAGTACAGAAAAATTTGCTTCTCATGTATTTCTTGGCTCCATTGTGTTTGTAGTATATTAGAAAACTCTTCAATGGATATTTATGCAATAAAAATAAACTATCATTCAAAATTTCATTCAGTTCAAGTACATTCATTAAAAATCCTTGTCTAAATTTTTCAAGAAATTGAAATGAGTTCTCTCTGAACTCATTACAATAGCATCAATAATCTAAACTTGAATTTTCCTGAAAATATGCAGACTCTAATACAATTAGCATATACTGGCAAACAAGCATGTACAATATCTTTTGAGAATCATCATCATGGTGACTAGTATAATTATGCAAAAATTTCTCAGAAAATGGCCTAAAACTGACTCTCTTTTAAGTGTGTTTTATATGCATTTTTACTTATTTATATTTTTAATACAGGAATACATTCACATTTATAGGGGAATATATTCTTATGTTACTTTATTATTAAATCAATGCCCAAGTATTGTATCACCAAACTGTTAATAGGGGTATTCTCTGAAGGTGGAAATGTGGAAGTCAGTCAAGTTTAACATTATGCTTATGGCAATATTATAGGCCAATATTCATTATAAACAGAAAAAATCTTTTAATTGAAATATAATTTGAGAATCTCAAATCAAAGTCAATTGTAATTAAGATAAATGTAAATAAATAGTTATTCAATTATTATAAAAAAATTGTGTGTGTGGTGTGTTTGTGTGTGTGTGTGTGTGTGTGTGGCAATATCAAATTATTTTAGGTATAAATCTTTGATTTATTTTTTCCAAAAAGTTAATCTCTTCCACATTCCCTACAGTAGAAGTTCTGAATCTTCATTGTGTATACAGTGCATTTTTTAAAAAATGTTTCTTTCATACAATATGCCTCCAGTTGAAGCAATGTATTAAAGGAAAAAATGTAGTAGGGCAAATATGAGACTAATATGCTCCTGTGAATGAATAACCAAGTATCAAAGACAAGTAACTGCTGACTGGTTCTACTGAATTTATAGCTTCATAGAATATTAAATATTTGTATGTCATAAGAAGTTTTGGCAATAGTTAAAACTGGATTTTAATTTTAATTTTTAAATATGCTCAAATCAAAATAGAATAAATGTTATTGCAATATCCAAGGCACATGAAGATACGACTACACTGGGCTGTATGTATTGAAATGTAGCTGAAGGAGATAGAGCTTAACAGCAGTTAATGAATGCATATGGACACAAATGCCATTAGAATTGAATTTCAATTCTGCTTTCCTCTTTCTGTGTTCACACACCCTCCTCCTTCATTCTCAGCTATGTTATACAAAAGCAACCCTTTGCTGAATTTGCCCTTTTTTAATTCACAACCAAAGCTATGAATAAGAAAAGGAGAAAAAATAATGAAAGCACAGCAAATGGGAAGTAAAATATGGCCAGAAAATGATTTTGTGGTTCTTTATGTAAGGCAAGTTGTTAGAATGTAAATGTATACACACACTGAAATTACTCTTCATCATTGGCAGTAATGGACACGCACAGGCAAGGTTTTTTTCACCTTTAATTCTGAACTGATTCCTAAATGACATGATTTAAGCACACTTGTATCTTTATTTCTTCATGATCCTGTTAAAGAAATAAACATATTCCCTCATAATCCTCAGTCTGATGGCCCAAGTGCTATAATTTCTTCATCTGAAATCTTCCCCTGACTTTTCTTAAAGGCATGAAATCAGAAGTCCTCAGTTTTCCTCTCTTCACTTAATGGGGTTTTTTTGGGGGGGTGGGTGCTGGGAATTGAACTCAGGGCCTTGTGCATGCGAGGCAAGCGCTCTACTAACTGAGCTATATGCCCAGCCCTTAATGTTTTGAATAATTATTATAATACTCCTTCATTACCCATGGAAGAGAAAGGATTTCTACTCCACTCTCCAGGAAAGAAAATTCTCTTCCTTCAACCCTGCCTTATTGCTCCAAGTAGAATGAATAGAATGTATAAATTGTTTTATTTATGTCAGTGAGAAAATGATTAGCAAATTGCCCCAATCAGTATTTTTGGCCCCACTCCTTTTATTTTTTAAGAGGTGCCCATCCTACTGATGTCTCCTCTTTGAACAGCTAATTCCAGAGAAATAAAGAGTGTGGGGCAAAGAGTGGAGATGGGGATGGGGTAGAAAGTGGCCATCTCCAGCTGCCACCTCTTTGATGGATGGACAAGTTCTCCAGTTTGGGATGGGAAGACAGCACAAGTCGCCCTTGGTTTCCTGCTGTGACTCCTTTCCAGCTTTCCCTGATCTCCCCCTCCCTTACTCCAGGGACTAGTTTCCACATTCTCAGAACACTTATAACCTATATAGAACTGGAAGACTCCAGGCTGCATGCTGAAAAAAAATCCCAACGCAGAAATGCCTATTCTCTTTCCTGTAATATAAAGAACTGATATTAATTTTACTCAGGATAACAGCAGTTTTTTAATTAAAAAAATTAGAAGCTTTATTTCAGCTCAGTAAGAAAACCCTGAGGGCAGAATTCAAGACATGAAAAAACTAAAGATTTCTTTCTCTTAAATTCCAGTTCATGCTAGTTTTTATCTACCTAGATAAATACATATTCACCACCCAGTGAGCTTCACAGATGCAGGAGACACATAACAGTTTTGACTTCAGTACAAAAATACAAATATACACAAACAACTGAAAAGAGTAATGGTCCAAATACACTTGTAAATGACATTCATCCCCTTAAAGAAAGAAACCAATTCAGGAATACAAAAGATTGTGAAAATATGCTCAGTAGTGCACATGCCTTTGGGTTTCTCCAATCAGGAATGTTCTCTACTGCCCTGTTCTGTAGGTTTTCGAGTGTGAGCATGTGCTTGTTTAAAAGAGAAATGGGAGAGGGAATGTATATTCTCTCTCATCTGCCTTTAGAAGATGGCAGCAACTGCCTTCCTCTATATCTCCACTCATCACTGCAAATTGCAACACATTACATATATAGATACTTATTTGTATCTTAATGTATTTTTAATGAATTAGGGAACACATCTAGGTAAAATGTTATGGATATAAAGCAAGATCTAGAGAGACATATCCCTAAAGTATGTGAAATTGAGAGAACTGTGTGATGCTGAAGGAAAGACTGAGTTTGAGAAGGTATGAGCAAGTGAGAAATGGTTAGAATAAGAGCAAATGGGGTGTTAAACAGACTGGCCGACTAACAAAGCAAACGTGATTTAAATATTAATTATTACAGAATTAGGTTCTTGATAATCTCATGGAATGACTAAACATGATAACATAAATATTAAAATATTTATTAAAAAAGTAAATGTTCTTTTAGTATAGCTATTTTAAGTTTCTTATGTTGTTTAACTTTGTACCCTTTTTATAGTATGATGCTTACATCGTGTCCATTTTCCAAAACATTAATAATTTCTCAGTAATTGTTTTATATCTGTTGTAAAGAAAAGTATTTAAAAACCAGAAAAACTGTTATTCCATCAATCTGATTTCAAAATGAATATTACATCTATTTTTAATGTGATTATCCAGACTCATGTTAATCAGAACATGTAATGGGGTCCTGCTCTTTTGTTGTTCATATGTCTTTCTACCTCTTTATCAGATCTAACCTCCCATCTTCTTTAAACTGTAGCTTTCACTAAGAGGATTATATAAACTAAACTCTATTTTTATTTATGAAAATAGTAATATATATATGGTCTTACCATTTTGAGTTAATAGGGTATGTGTAATTATATATTGCATCCAAAACAGTTATTCTACTTTATACAACTTTTCAGTAATGAAAGCCATGATCCAAGGAAATAAGAGATGACATAATGTGCAGGTAAGTTTTTAAATGAAAATCTGCCATTATGTTTTAGCCCTTCATAATGGTGAGAGGGAAGGATACCAAATTGTTTCCTTAAAAGTACAAACCAAAGAGTGATTTATAGATAGCTAGAGTCCTTCCAGAGTTTATAATGCTTTTCTCAGCAAATAAGTTGATTGCAAATGAATAATTTTTCAGGTGACATAACATTTGCAACTCAAGAAGACAACTCACATTTCAATTCTGAAGAATTCTATGATAAACAAGTCATTTTATCTGATATACAGTGACAGATGATTAAGACAGTGCATTGTACTGTATTCAGAATTCTATTTTTCAGGACTATCAATCCAGCCATAATGGTATGTTATAAAAACATGCACACTTGGACAATTCCTTTCATAACAATAGCATCCCAAATGTCTCTGCAGATGTTTGTGAAGATTGCCTTTGTGACAAGAATGGATGTTAGATGCCTATGAGCATAAAAATCTAACATAAGAACGAGGGGAAACATTCCAACATGAGAGTTAAGTTTGCTCTTCTCAAGTAGTTTGAGACCTGAAGTTTCAATGTGGGCTTTGAGTTTAATAAGCTTCAGAACATCCTATGGAAAAATGTGAAGTATATGTCCATTTTTAACAGAGCTGAGTCTCTCACCCAAGAAATAGGAAAAATAATTTTTTTATTATATAAGAAGCAAGTTCATATTTCACTTGGTTTTTTAGCTGTACGGTAATAGATAATATTACTGTAACCTTAATCAGCAGTGTAAAGAGCACCTGATGATTCACAGACTGTAGAGGGCCTAATAAAGCTGCTATTGATCCTAATGGGCAATAATAATCTTACTTCTCTTATTTCCTTCTTTAATATGTATTATTCCCTCTTAATATGTATTATATAATACATTTTAACAACTGAGATAAGCTGTGTTCCTTTTTTAAAAGGGAACATACGGATTCTATCATATGTATCTATTATGTATAAAAACCATAAAGACCTCTGTGGTACCTAGATAGCAATAGAGTTGTTAATGGCAATGACAATTTTCCATTATCCCAATGTGTTTTTCTTACATCCATCTTAAAGTGAGTGTTATTTACTATTTACATCTAAATTTTTTCCACATTGATGAATTTCCTCATGGGGTTTATAAGCACTCAATAATGTTGATAATGAGACTGATTATTGCCAATAGAAGCAATGCCTTCCAGATTAAGAAGAAAAGAAAATTATATTTTGATTACCAAGGAAAACACCATTTTGTTTTAAGAGTTCTTCAATTATATTATAAATGATGGTACTGTTTTAATATAACAACATTGAATCAGAAAATAAGATTAATTATAAATTGAAATTAGTTTTTAATGAGCATTCTAAACAGTTTTAACACAAAGAAAACCATGTCAAATAAACCAATACAATGCAGTTTTAGAAATTAGCCAGACTTCAATAAGTTAATGAGAATCTAATGTCTTATTATTATTCATTTTTATTGACTTTGGTATTTGAAAATTCAGTGAAATATTTATATGAATCAGCCTAATTTTGATGGAGATGAAAACAAGTATATGTGAGCAATATATTGCCAAGAGTTTCTATTGATAATACAGACTGGTACATTTGAAAGATGCAAGATTTGCAGTTGGCCTACTCAGTAACCTGGAAATACTTATTAGTGAATAAATGTCCTGGGTCAGGTGTTTGGCATACAGCTTGTTATAAAGACATTCTACCTGCATGCTGATGGAGTTTATAGCCTAATGGGTGGGGCACACTTTATCAAATTTAATCACATCCTCCTAAATGTGAAAATAAACATTAAAATTTTTAAAAAATGGAGATTCTATTTCCATTATTTTACACCAATTTATAAGAGACATTGACAAGTTCAGGGGTCGAAGGTATGTTTTCTTAAGGTGCTGCTGAAGGACTGAGATCTGAAAAACAGGTAGGAATTAAGTGGGTAATAGGAAAGAAAAGTGGGTAGATGCAAATACCTTAGAGAGCAGGCACGCATTAGGAAGGAAAAGTGCATTATGGCAGAGCAGGGAGCCAAGAGAAGCCTGGCAAGGCAAGGCAAGGCTAAGACAGAGAGACAGGCCAGATCTTGCAAGCCCTTGTAGACACACAGGCATTTCTTCATGGGCAAGGGTGTGTCTACAATGGGATGATCAGATTTGCATTTCAAAATACAAAGCAAAAGAAAAACCAAGAGGGACATGTCTATAGTGGGATGCAACACTGTAGGAAAACAGATCAGACAAGGTTATTGAAGAAATAGCAGGGAGAAATTTAAGTTACTCGACTCCTCTGAAAGTCTCTCTCAAATATAACATATAAAATAAAATTCTAAGAAATATATTGTTGGATTGGATGCTTCTGAGATCCCTTCCATTTCTAACATTCTGTGAATCATACATTTAAGGTGGAAGTGAAACGTGCACTTAACGGGCAGGATACTGTACTGGTTACAAAAAGTAAAGTACTAAAAGCCCAGGCAGCCCTCTCTCTGGAGCAAATGGTCTCCTTGATTCTATTGCAACAGAGATATTCTAAATGACAACTGAAAAGATAATGGAGAGTTATTTCTATTCCCAGCCAAATTGTATGAGGCTTCCCCAAGGGGAAGATAAACAAGCCCTCTCTTAAGCCTGCTAAAGGATTATTTTAATGTTTTGGAGAATAATAAGAAAAAGTTCTGCAAATTGGGAAAAAATAGAGAGAAATAGAAAATTTCCTAAAATTCTTTAAGAGCTGTTTTTGGCTCTTATCTCATTCCACAGTTGTCGTAGAGATCAGAGAACCCACTCCATGAATTTAAATATCAACTTTGGATATTAATCTCAAATTTTTGTCTCCAATATTAATCTATGCCTATAAATTTCAATCCCATATTTTCTACTACCTTCTAACCATCAATAAGCAAAAATGATAAATAATAGATGAGAAAATTAAATGTACTTTTAAATATATAATGATCCTCATGCACATTATAAAATTTTAGCTCTGTGGATAACAATAAAATACTGCTACCAATTATAGATGTGGTAAAAGCAATACTTAGAGGGAAATATATAGACCTAAAAGATTACTTAAGAAAAAAATAAGCAAAAAATTACTGATTTGAAAATGACAACAGAAGAATAAATCCAACCAGCACTAAAGGGTTATGGAAAATAATACTCCTGCAAGACAGCTTCCCAAGAAAAATGGAGGGACAATATAGCTTGGGAGGAGGGAAGGGCACTAGCCAAGGATTAACCTCCCAGTAAATCCTTTCCTAATAACTATGGGCCTTAAAGGAAAGGAGCAAATACTGAATGCTGGGCCCTACACTTTGACCTTCCCCCACCACAAATTAGTCCTAAATAGAGGCACAGCAAATATTGAAACTCTTGGAAACAATGGATCCCAGAGAAAGAAAAGCAATGGGCAAGATCTGAGTACTCATTCCTCAGGATCTGGACTCCTCTTTCTTTCTCTCTCTCTCTCTCTCTCTCTCTCTCTCTCTCTCTCTCTCTCTCTCTCTCTCTCTCTCTTCAAATAATAATGAGTTTCAACCTTTTTACAACTACCTTCCCTAAGTTAAAGTTTTAACCTATACACCTAGCCCCTGACTGTCCAAACTGCAAGCCCACAGCTTCCAATGATTAAACTATCCTCATTGTACCCTACAAAACCAAAATCCCCTCTGTAACTGATGGTCATTTTTGCATTCAGAAAATGAGCCCCCAGGGTGCCAGAGTTCGAGAATGAATAACAGGCTTCTCTGAACCTGTTGAGGTCTGCATCTGGCATTTTGCGCTTACAAACACAGCAGAGAGAATATATATTTTTTTTTTTTGTGATACTCAGATTAAATTCAGAGCCTAATACATGCTAGGTAAGCACTGTACTACACCTCCAGCACTTTTTATTTTAAGGCAAGGTCTTGCTTTGCCCAGGCCAGTCTTGAACTTGTAATCCTCTTGCCTCAGCTTCCCAAGTAACTAGGATCGTAGACATGCACCCCCTAGTACTCCTCTTGTGAAAAAAGAACAAGAAAGACAAATATAAATAACAAACATTAGGAATTGAAAAGAGGAATGCCTGCAAATTTAAGAATGAATTACAAAATAGAGAATATCAACAATTTTACATCAAAAATACTTAAAGGTCAGGCCTCTGGTAGGTAGGTAGTTCAGAGGATAGAGTTTTGGTGAATGGGATTAATTGCCTTGTAAGAGACACAGGAGATGTGAAGGATCTCTCTCAGACATTGCCAAGAGGGCAGCCATCTGCAAACTGGGGAGAAGACCCTGACCAGACTCAGAATATCCTGGCACCTTGATCTTGGATTTCCCAGTCTCCAGGAATATGAGAAATAAAGGTCTGATGTTTAAAGCCACCCAGTTTTAGAGCAGCCCAAATTGAAAAAGATAATCACAAAACTAAATTCAGCAAATTTCTGTATTAATGATATTTTAAAAAGTATGTCCATTGAAGACAGGAATGAGGAAAATATGCCAGTGGCATTCAATAGTGTATTGCGAGTTCTAGTCGGTGAATTATGCACAAAAATTAACAAAAATTATCAGAAAATTAGAATTGTCCTTATTTGCAAATATGATTTAAAAAATACCATTGGTAGATTGCTATATATATATATATATATATATATATATATATAAGATCAAAATGTCCAAAATATTTTGTTTCAATTTATTAATTTGCATAGGTATTTTAAATGTCATTTTAATGTGGATAAAGTGAATGATATGTGATGTACAATGACAATTATAGCTTGCAAATTAGAAAAAAGTAAATATATTCTTTAATAATAAAATGTATGTGAATTATGTCTATGAGATCAAAAAATATTTTGCTTAACAGGGTGCTTCATCACATGTATATTTAATTAGAGTTTTATTTTTAACTAATATGTACAAATTATTCAAATCCTAAATCAAGAGGCTCAGAAAATATTTATGTGGTCATAACAACAAAGTTTCTCTTTTTCTCTGCATGTTAATTTAATCAATGTAAGTCTTCTTTACTAAACAAGATTATATAAGAAAGATCTTAAATGTTTATGTCTATTACATAGTCTCAATATAGAAATTATAGAATTCAAAACTCAGGACGGCAACTTTAATTATCTTAAAACAAAACTATGCACACAAAGGAATATCTTGAAATTTTGAAAATAAACATCTAAATTGAATCATAAATTTCTAACCAATGAATAAACATCTTCATCTCTCAAACTAAAACTAATCAATCTTTTATTCTGAGAAAATACTACTATAAGCTATAAATATTTAGTTGCATTTTCCATCTATTTTTCTGAGAAAGTCTGTTGTGAAGACAGAGTATACTGCTGTTAATATTTTATGTAACATTGATAGAGGAACTGTAATAGGATAAATGCAAAGACTATTGAATTGGTTCCTATATTAGTCATATGGCAGGCAGTCATATGATTAAGTCTGAGAAGTGTTGTGCAGAGTTGGGTGTAGTCATGGTTAAAGATGGGACTTTCATTTCATCAAACTCTTGTTGCTGAGATTTGATCTTTGGGCTAAAAATCTGCAGCAAGGCAGACCCAAGGCTCATGTCTTTTTCTTTTCTTTCCTTTTTTTTATGTTGGTCTTATTCTTTCTTCATCTAATTATTCCTTGTGGCATTTACATGTAACCATTTATATGATGCTGGTGCCCCCTTCCTGCAAATGGAGACAATCTTGGGTTTTTTTCAGGGTCACCATGTACAGGCTAAAAATCCTTGCTTCTCAAGCTTTCTTTCATCTATAGATGGCAGGTCACACACTTCTGAACAATGAAATATTGGAAAAATTCCCATCCAATGTTAAATAAAGCTTCTCTGGGAGAAAGCCTTGGACCTATTCTTTCTTGTTCCTGTGTCAAATCCATATGCAAAGGTTTGGATATACAGTAGCCACTTCTGATGACCACTGGTGAAAGAAGGCAGAGAGAGGGAGCAACTGCCAACTCATTTGGAACCTCAGGAATGGGAAATAGGTATTCTTTCTTGCAAATGGTAGTCCCAAGCTATTTTTTCTCCTTTCCCCACAGCTCAGATGAACTTTACAGCTCCTAAGCTCCTCAGTATTGCACAGGATCCCTATGAGGAAAAGTCTAGGACCTTGCTGATTCACTGAGGCCCTCGATCGGCTCTGGATTGCCGCTTCCAGATTTCTTATGCTTGAATCAAATAAACTTTAGTTAAATTACTGTTGCATATGTATTTTTTTATTTCTTACAGCTAAAGGCATCAACAATAGCATAAACCATTGTTATTTATCTATTAATATATTCAAATGTAAACTATTATATTCCTTTAAAAAGACTATCACTCTATGTACATTTTTATTAAAGTATAAACTATTTCTTTAGAAATTCAAATTTAAGTAAGCAATGTTTTCAAAACTTGTCATCAGCATTTTGTTCACGTGAATGAATACCTTGTACACAGGCACAATTCTGAGTTCCCCTCTCAACAAGCACAATAGCAATGTCATTTCTACCCTGATATATAGCAGATTGACATGAAAAGATCCTAGAGACTCATGCTCCCCAAATTGTGAGAGAGTAAACCTATTAAAAATATAAGAATAAAATCAAATTTTGGGGATAGAACACTGAAATTCAAAATTAAACACCATATGGCCCAAGTTGGAAGTCCTGATTTAGTCACTATCTTAGACCTCTCTCCATTCAGTTGCTTCCATTATAAAGTCAGGAGATGATCTTGAGCATTAATAACCACCTTAAGAAGTTGAAAGTAAAAGTAACATTGTGATGTTGCTTTATCAAAACAAATTCATTTGCTCAAAATCTATTTACTGTCTACTGCATTTGGGGATGTAGAAGGCAAAATTTTACACAATCCAGGATGTCTAGAGCGAGATCTCAGAGATACAGAAATTGAAAGAGAGTCCCCAGTCCTTAAGTCTGAATTTTTGTTGGCAAGGAGTTTCAGTCTTAGGAAAACTGAATTCCAAGAAGGGAATGGTTCATGAGCCTCACACCTATAGACTATTGCACCAGAAGATCCAGCTTGCAATGTTCAGAAAATTTATGCCAAACTGACCATAATGGGTTGCTAAAAACTTCAAAAGAGACTTTTTAGATTATTGGAAATTTAAATAAAGTATCATCTGTTTTTTGTTTGTTAAGAAAATGGTTCAAATTTAAACCAGCTAAATATCCTAGTGTAAGCATCCTCTATATACAAGTACATAAAATATCTTTAATTCAAAGAGTTATACGTGTATATATACACACACACAGAGTAATCATTCATTAGTAAAAGTGTGATATACTTGAAAAAAGAAATGTAATGTTTCTTCAATTTGTAGAATTTCTGAAATAAATTTTTTGGGTCATCAGACTTTCCTGGAATATCAGTTTAATACACAGAATCCTGGGTATGATAACCTAAACTTACAGAATCACAAACTCTAAGTCTTGGGCATCTATATTTTAAATAAACTTTTCAGGTGATGCACCCTAAAGCTGGAGAACCACTGCTTTTCATATCTTTATAACAGAGACCATCTGTTTATCTGGGTTGAAAGGGCAAACTGGCCTGTCACCAAACACCTGCTCTTGTGATTGCCAGTTACTGTGCTCTCCTGCCCAGTTGGATATTTTCCTGTTGGCTGTAACTGAGTCCATTCCCCAAGTGCCTACTCAAGTCTAATGGATATTACACGTTTGTAGGTTTGGCTATTAACTATTGGTACTTAAAGCCTCTTCTCCAACTAAATTTTTATCATTTCTCTTCTGCATATCTTCATGTATCTGAAAAGAAAAACCAGAAACTTATCTTGGTGTTCTTTTCTGATATTGTGCTGATAGTCCATTTTGAATTCCAACCTCATTACTACATCTTTTTTAACTTCCATTCTTACAATCTACTTGATCAAGGAGTCCTTTTTCCGATACATTACAATAAGATCTACAATCTGAGTACATTACCTGGGTTTTCATTTATTCATTTTTGCATATTTAATAGGTCTTGTATCTACTTAAGCTGTCAGAAATGTTTTACATCTATTTTGTAAATCAAAGCTGAGTCATATACCAAAACCATACTCTATTAATGGCTAAATCTGACATTTTCTGTAGAAACATAAATATTCATATTTCCCTTTAATTCAATTAATATAATTTCTTTTCAATCCATTCATCTATCAAAATTTTATTGAGAATCTTCTATGTGCTAGTTCTTCTGTTAAATCAAAGGAAAACAAAAATGAACAAAGTAAAGCATGGGCCACTTCCTTTTGCAAGTAATCATTTGATAACAAATTCACAAATGTTCATACATACTTTTAAAAATTATATTCACTTATAACAAACACTTGGACATTAGCTTACAGAAGAGATGGGGAAAAGCTGATTCTCAAAAGATAGATATCTAAAACTGACTCAATTATTGAATTGGATGAATTTGTTAGAAAAAGTTAAATTGAGTCACAATACAAGGAAAAATCAGGGAGGTGAGACATTATTGAAAAATATTAGAATATTATTGAAGACAAAAATGAAGATCCATTTCCCTTGTTTACATCAAGATAATTCAGTAGATCTGTAACCTTGCTAAGGGAAAAATCAATTTTGAGAAAGCATCGGTTTTGCTGAAAGTTACATGTTCAGTGGCATTTCCAAAAATTTATTCATTTATCCAATATTCATTCAACACTTATTTCACATCCTCACTAATTTATGTTATGCCACAATGCTAAGTATTAAACAGTGAATAAAAATTCACATTTCCTGTTCTTATAATAATTCCATTTTTTAAGAGAGAGACTGATGTTCACCAAACAATAATTTAAATACAGTTTCTATAAAATGAAAAATTTTGCTGTGGAAACTCTCAGTGTGATGAAACAGGAAAGGAGGGACTGGTCTGGTCTGGAAGATGCTGCAAGGTTCTTGTGAGGACATGAGGACATGGTCTGCCCTGGGAGGGAAGACAGCAGAGGTAAAGAACTGAGAGATGAGGGAGTCTGGGAGGCCTTCTTGCTCAACTACTCTGTTCTGGGAGGGAAGTAACACATTTGGGAAAATAAGTATAAGCTGATTTAATTTTTAAAAATTGGAAAATAAAAACAAGCTTCAGTTGAAAGTTGAATCTTGGATCTATTTTTAATTTAAAAAAAAAGGAGTTTTAAGAAGGAGAATATTTCCTGAACAGCAAAGAAAAAAATAAGTTAAACTAGTTAATTTCAAATGATGCTACCACAAATAAAAGGGCAAAATGGTTGCTTTGGAGTACACATGCTCTTTAAGAAATCCATGATTGCTCAGGTCAAGGTGCAATTAGCACCTTCTTGCAATTCTACTTTCCAAATGGTGTGGGTATTGAACCTCTGAAAGGAGTTTCTCTTATGAAATGTAGGCCATGGAGTACATTTTGACAACTTAAGCTATAAATTCTTAAATGACATAAAATTATAGGTTCTCTCTCATAATTGGCATTAATAAATGCATACTCCCCCAAACATAAGTCAGAATAAAATTAGTAAGAACAATGTTATTTGTTACTATCCTGACACTGCTTATTTGTGAGTATCGTGGTGAAGCCTATTTAAAGGAGAAATATTGTGGGGTGAGGATTAAGTCCCTCCTCTTCTACTAGCTAGTTTGGGGTCCCAGATCAAATTCATTAACTTCTCTGGGGCTAACCAGAGAGGTTTAGATTGAAACTATTTCCAAAACATAAGACAGGGTAAAATTCTGATTCCAAAACTTGTTTCAAATTTTCAGACTGAATTCACTTCTGTTCTTTCAGTCTGTTAAGATTCCCCCAAACCATGACTACAGAACAACTCTACCTTTCACTTCCCTGTTTTTTAATAGTGGAAAATTGACCTTGATTTTCATATAGACTGAACTTGACTATTATCTTTCAAAAATAAAAAAATTACAAAGCAATAGAAATCAATTGTACTAGAAAGATGGGCTAGAGATAGGAATGGAACACTGTGTTTCCTTGTTTATCAAAACAGGTGATTCATTTGTAAATGCAAAAGCTCCATTTTTGTAAGTCATCACTTGTCAGCTGGTGTACAGAAGATGTTCGCTTACAGTGCATTTAAACATTAAATACTGCACTCTAGCTCACCAAGGATGAACAACAGGCTTTTATAAAAGCCTATTTCAAAGGAAATGATGGTAATCAAGGAAATCTTTTCATCTCTTTGCCTCAGAATAAAGCACTTCTTCACTCTAGATAATTGAATCAAACTAGAAGATTTAATAGCTAACAATATATAGAAATATGTTTTCCCAATAACTTTCCAGGAGAATCAGTCCATCACTAAAATCCTGTCAGGAAGGTAACCCCCTATTGCACTTTTAATTCAAAGGTATATGGGGGGAAATGGAAATGGAAGGAAATTATTGATGCCAGGGATCATCTGCATCAGAGCCTCAGGAAAATGGCCCAGAGTGTCCCAGTGAAGGTGCCTACAGATGAGGAACACAGAGGATGTGGGTGGAAAGACAAAACTGTGGACTTGGGAAGAATTTCAGTCTTAGAAGTTTAAGGAGGATTTGAGAGTTTGGTTTTAGTTAGAAACAACAACAATATTTATTGACAATTATGGGCCAAACGTTTTTCTAGGAGCTGAGGAAATAGTAGAGAGTAAAACAAATTAGAAGGTAAACTGCCTAGATGTACTGTTTTATCAGGAGAAAAATAAAACTGCAAGATAAACAAGTACAATACGTCGGATTCCAGCTCCTCTTCGTCAAGATAGTATGTTGTATTTTAATAATAAGTGCTGAAGGGAAAGTTAAGCAAACAGAAAGATTGGCTTTAAATAATATACCTTCCAAACACAAATCCTTAGGCCAGATCTCTATCCTGAACTCCAGACTTAGATATTCAACTCCATACTTGAAATGGATGTCTAATCACTTGAATGACTAATGGATATCTCAAAATTAACATGTCTAAAATTAAACTTATCCCCATGCACACCAAAATAATAATTCACTATTTTTTTTCCTGGTGCTGGGGATTAGAACCCAGGGCTGTGTGCATGTAAGACAAGCACTCTACCAACTGAGCTATATCCCCAGTTCCATAATAAAAATAATAATGATAATAATAACAACCTGACTGCATCTGGAGCCAGTTAATGGCTGCTCCATCCTTTCAGTTGTTTGGGTCAACATTTTGCAATTATTTTCAACTCTTTCTTTTCTCTACCATCAGATTTTTGGGGAAATTCCTTGAGTCTCACTCTATTACTACTCCCTAGAGAAGTCATCATCTATTTCTTCAATCAGTAAAATATGCTTCCACACTTGTTCTTCTACAATCTGTCCTTGCCCCAGTAGAGTGATCATTTTAAAATATAAATCATACCATGGCATGCCTCTGCTCACACTTTTCAAAGGTATTCCATGTCCCTCAGCATAAAAGATTTCTTAAAACTTAAAGAGGTCAAGAGTAGAATGGAAGTTACCAGAGACTAGATGTAGGGACTGGGGAAGACCAAAAAGAAGAGATGTTAGTCAAGAGGCAGAAAGTTTCAGTTAAGAGGATTCAATATCAATAACATGGACATATTTGGTATGGTGACAAAAGTTAATTAAAAATTGATTGAAAATTTCAAAATTGTTAAAACAGTAGATTTTAAATATTCTCAACAAAAAGCAGCAAAAGAAGTGCACTGATAGCTAGGTTAATTAGTTTGATTTAAATGTTCCACAATATATACTTGTGTCACAACATCACACTCCATACATGCATACTATTATGTTAAGCAAAAACAAAAACTGAAAAAGATAAAGGTTTATCTAACTCAACTATGGTCATCCCTCTAAAATCTTTTCCTACCATACCCTCTCAGTAAGACTTCAGTGAGACTGGCTTTTGCCATTACTCTGACATACCTGCTTTGACTTTTGCACTTTTGCCCCAGATGTCCTCCAGGATAACTTTCTCACCTTGAAATCTTAGTTCAAATGTCTTAAATAGCTACTCAAATAGTTTCCTTTTCATTGAGAAGAAAACTATCCTATTTAAAATTATATGTCCCACTGTCCCCGTTCTCTTTTGTTTGCTTCACTATCTATTTGATCTATTATTTTTTTCTATTCCTTTTTCCCACAGCTTTAGGAAGGTGGGGCTCTGTTTTGTTTGTAGAAGCTACTCAGGCTTGCCTAGAAAAGTACCTAGTGTCTTCCAAGTCTCAGTAACATTTGAAATCAAAGTGTGTAACAATGTGTGTGTGTTTGCAAATAAAATCTGCACACTGATGAAAGCTCATAACAGAAGCAAACATTGAATAGAAGAAACTTGGAAGAGACCTTTGAGAAAATATCAGCCCTGGTACTTAACAGTCCTTTGAAGTACCCAAACTTTCTGGAACAGTGTATTGTAATAACAAGCATGAGAACCTTTCAGTCTGAAAAGTGAAACAACTGGAAGTAGCAATACTGATTAGTAAACTAATATTAATAAAACTGATAATTTAGAATGGCAGGATGAGAACTGTCAATGAGACCTTGGGTGTGAGCCTCCATGCACCTGTAGTGATTTGCTCAGTTTGGATCAGGGGACAGATGTTTTAAACCTATATATGTTTTTCACTCCATCAGAGAGGGTTGGCAGTATTTTTGAAGAAACAGAGCTTTTTGTAGACAGAAGATAAAATAAGAAGTTGTCCCAAGGTGCTTTCAATGTCCATGATTGCTGGTGATGGCACATGGTTCAACCTCAGGGGTGGAAGAGATTAATGATGCTCTCCACAGGAAGATTCTAGCAGACTGATGTGAGAGACAACCACAGGTGCAACACATTCAGAATACAAACAAACAAAAAACTCTTGACATTTTAGTAGGGAATTGTTTTGCCCTCAAACTGGCTAAGGATTTTAGGAACTCACTGATATTAATATTTTATATTCTACTATCAGAATAAAAGCAAATAATTTGTATAGATCCATAAAGTTTTGTTGTTTTTTAATGATCTTTTCTATTAAATTATTCAGAATATAAGCATGACTTTTCTTAATTGCCTGCTGAATCTGAATAGATAATGATACTAGAAAGATCTTGAGTGTCAAGATAATTTCTGGGTTTAAGTTGTGATTCTGCCAGTTACCAATAGTAAGACCAGGGAGTAGAGCAAGGTTTTTTCATAGTTAGGTGTCTCATTAGTGGAATGGATGCTACCAAGTAAGATTGTTCTGAAGACTTAATGAGGATAATGGGAAAGTTCCAGTATCTCAAAGAAGTGCAAGTACTAGATTTTTTTTCTCTTAGGATTAAGTATGTTACTTTTTCAAACAAAAAACAGAACAAGTGAAACTGAGGATATCTGTTATTCATGTTGTGTTTTGAATGTAATTTCTATCCAAATGTCCAAACATTGAATATTTAAATTTGTAGTCTTCTTGCATCCTTTATTAAGTTCTTGAGCTCTTTCCATCTTCTAGGCTCTACTTTATATTTGGAAGACAAAGCTATCTTCTTAACTTTCAGATTGTGCATATTACTCCTAAAGTATTTTATTTTCATTTTAAAAGAATTTCACAGAGAGGGAAAGATGAGGTACTATCATGTATGCTCTTGGCCAGAGGGAATACACCATGCAGATAACTGATGCTTTTCAGAAATTTCAGGACTACTAGAAAGACGACTTTGTTGATTCCTCCAGTGTCACATTTTCAATCATCTCCTGAACTTGCTTTTGCTATAAAACATTAGGAGAGAAGATATGGGCTTCTTGATAAATTTTCTAAAGTGGAAAAATAAAATAAGATGGCTCATATGTTTACATGAAGAAAGCCAGAGAGAATAGAATACTAGCTTGGAGGCAGAAAACTTGAAAAACAAAGGGAAACCTGCTTTTTTCATTATTCTCAAATTTTATCATTATTCTCAAACAAGATGTGATTCAACCTCGCTCCCAATCGAATGAAGGGACTGTCTTCTAGTAGCAAAATGAAGGACTGAGTTCTACTATTGGAAAATTTTTGACAGGAAATCTCTGTGCTCACCAAGAGTCTATCATCAATCCACATGTGCTACTGTTTCTAATCAAAACTTGACGCTGTTCATTATGTGTGAAGGCCTATAGAATTGACAAAGTGATTTTGACATTGCCTCATGGAACATTTCTATGGATAAAAAACTGGTTTAAATATATAAAATACATTAATCTTCGTGTGAAAAGAGTAGAGAAGGGATGTCATAGAGGAGCAATAGGAAACTGATCTTTGAGACCTGAACCTTGATTCCCTCTTCCCCACTTAGTTGTCGGGTCTCCCTGTGTGTACCTGCGATTTCTCTGAAACTGAGGGCAAAAGCACCAT
Source organism: Glaucomys volans (assembly GCA_020662805.1). Lineage (NCBI taxonomy): Eukaryota > Metazoa > Chordata > Mammalia > Rodentia > Sciuridae > Glaucomys > Glaucomys volans. The sequence continues at coordinate 471,470 of JAJEJO010003283.1, read as the reverse complement.
TTGTTTGCCCAACTGTCAGTTACTTGCCTTATGCTCTGCATCCCACTGGGCACTGCGGGGTTGGAACACTGAGAAATATATAGCCCAGGGCCACTGCTTTAATTAGGCAAGATTGTGCGTAATCATAGCAGAAAAACATAATGCAAATAAAAATCTTCCTCCTAATATGAAGACTGCCTTTTGATGTGTACCTCTTCATAGGAAACACCTTGCTTTTCTTATCATTAACCGGCACTAATGGCTTATGTTCTTGGTTCCCAAACATGAGCATACATACCTAAGAAAACCTTACCTATTTGATGTCATAAAATAAGCATAATATATTTTAATTTACAATTATAAAAATCTATTGTAAATATGAGCAGGGTAACAGGAATTTTGTTGAAATAACATGAATCAAACACAATTCTTGCCTATTGTTGGGCACACAGACATATAGCCTTTTTAGTCTTTGAAAATGAGTTAAATCTCCTGTAAGAAATTCTGATATTTAGTAGCAGACACTGTTCATATTCCTTGGATTTATTAATTGATCTGACACTCAGACCCTTGTGAAATAAAAACTATTATGCTTCTTTCACAAAATAGAGACCTTAGACAACTTTACCAGGGTCACATGGCTAATAAGTGGTAGAATTAACAACTGAACCAAGACACCCTGATACTGAGTTTATCCTCTTGTTTTGCTATTAATTATAAATAACTGAAAGTGACTAAGCATATAGTATGATTAATGCAATGTTCATTGATCCCTACTTTTTGAAAATTGATTATTACTGATTAAGTTGATTAGTCCACTGATGTCTTTTTTCTCAGATTTCTACTAGTATAAATATTTTAAATTGTTTATTCTTACTCCAGTTCAATGAATTAATACCAGTAAAGAGCATACATCAATGGCTAGCATATAGAAAATAAATGATTATTACAAACTAATATGATAACAATGATTTTTCATTTTTTAACTTATTCATTCAACAATTGTGGATGTGCTTCCAATACACTGCCAAGCACCAGCTTAGGCAGTGAAAATATAATAAAAATTATGACATTGTCTCTGCCCGAAAGGAGTTTTAAAAATGGAACAGGGTGTAGCATTTTTTTTTTTATTATTAATGTCGTGCTCTTATCTCTGGGGCCATACCATTTCAATGTATGAAGTTGGCTTTCATCTATATTGCTTTTTCTGAGGGCTGTATCAAAGGCCATAGAAAGACCTTTCCTCAGATAGACCACAGGATCTCTCTCTCTGTCTCTCTTTCTCCCTCTCTCTCTCTCTCACATACACACTCCACACATACATCATAGTCCCATCTAAGACTAATCCTGATGTCGACATACAAATACCATATATCCCTCATCTTTTAGGAGAGGCAATTCTGAGATTTATACTCTACGTCTGTTCAGAGATTTCCAGCAGAATTAAGTTTTAGTGACCCACAGGAGTATCTGGTTTGAATGTTCCACCTTATTGCCTGTCCTTCAGTGTCTCATTACCCCAGACCTCCACAATAGGTTTCTGGGTTTACGTACCAAATTACCTACTTGCATTTGAATCAGGGTCTTCTTGAAGGCCTGCTTCTAAGGAAATCTTAACTACCATTCAGGGAAATAGACTTTACATAAAGAAGAAAAACAAACATAGTTACTGATCCTGCAATAGACATTCATTATTTGGTATAGTACAGATTTGGGGGGTACAAAAATGTCAATTACCCTGAGAACCACAGAAATCAATGAAGATAGGAGAGAGTATTCTAGGAAAAGTGAGGAGTTTGAGTAGATGCAAAGTGAAAGAAAGTCTGCTGGTGTGCTGTGTGGTAAGGCAGCTGGAAAGGTTGTCTGGGGTGAATCAGAGACAGATATCCTTAGTTTGGTGAGGAAGTTAGACTACTGTTTTGTAGGCAATGGCAACAAATGAAGTTAAACAATTGATATTTTAGTCAATTAAATAAAAAAGATATGTAGCTTGCGTTTTAGAAAAGTTCATCTCTTATCAATAAAAGAACAATGTTGTGGTTCCATGGATAGAGCAAGAGAGACCACCAGAAGAAACATGAAAAATTAAGAAAGTCATAAATTGTGAAAGCAGAAATTAAAGTGACAATGGAGAAGTAAGTAGTGGTGAGAAAGATATTAGGAGGTATGGTCTGTTGACCATGGTCACCTGGTGAGAAAATAGAGTATGGGAGGGGAAAACAACATGCGCAGCTTCATCATTTTTGTTTTAATAGTGGGATGTGTGGAAGTGTCATTCAGTAATGTGGAGAGAAAATAGGCAATCATTTATGGATTAGAAAGGAGAAGCTGCAAGATAATGAATTCAATTTTAAAGACATTGGCATTAAAAATCCCTAGGGCGTCTGAGATTCTTATATCCTAGATGCTATCCACTAGGCAGTTACAGGTGGTTTTGAAATCCAGGGAATATAAGCCATACAGGTAAGGACTAAAGCCATGAAAACAGTGGATCAGAAGCAAAGTTAAAGATTCAGACATAAGGAACCAAAAAGTAAAACTAGACGGAAAGGCCAAGAAAGTCAAATTCTTTCAAAAAGAAAGGAATATTAGGTCAGAGATGAGCTTTGTGGTAGAGTGCTTCCCTAGCATGTGTGAGGCTCTGTGGTCAATCCTCTGCATTTCAAGAAAAAAAAAATAATTGAGCTGGGTATGGTGGTGCACATCTGCCTACAACCCCAGTGACTCAGGAGCCTGAGGCAGGAGGATTGTAAGTTCAAATTCAGCCTGGGCAATGTAGGAGTACCCTGTCTCAAAATAAATAAAATGGGTTAATGATGTATCTCAGTGGTAATGTCCCCATGGATTTCAGGACAAAAAAGAAAGAAGTATTTAATGCATCAAAAATCTCAGAAAGAACTAGTTATGAGGACCAAAATCAATTACAGTATTCAATTAATTGGTAAAATATTAATTAAATCGATAAGACTACAGAAAATATGTTAAGTAATTATTACCTTCTGAATATAGAAAAACACATTGTAAATTTTCAATACATATGAAATTGTAGGTAAGTACACTAAGCATAAAAATGTGTTATGCCTGGATACAAATCTTTAAATGTCATGGAACAGAAATATCAGTTCAAAGGGAATAAAGAAAAGGAGTACATATTTTATAAATGTTAAAGAAGAACTGGCTTGTAATTTTTTAATGTTGGAAAATGTATCAAATAATTTTAGAATATTTTAAATAAATTTCAGGGTAAAATAGCATTTTTATGCTCTTTTTTTTCCTTGAGAGCAATTATTTTAGGTTCTACTCAGGAATTCATGTTTTTCTCTTAAAATATTTCATTATGAAAAATTGTCTTTTTAATTTGACATACAAAATTATATGTGTTTATCATGTATAACATGATGTTTTGAAGCATATATAACTGTAGAATGGTTAACTCTAATAAATATTGCCTCACATAGCAATAAGTTTTGTGGTGAAAAGACTGTCTTTGCATTTTTTGAGAGTACAAAGGAACATTTGCATGTTGTTAATAGAAGTATAATTAATACAATTAATATGAAAAATGATATAGAGTTTCCATTTAAAAATTTGTAAATTTGAAATGAAGTCATATGATCCAGCAATCCACTATTGAGCAAATGTTCAGAGATATCAAGTTAGTATCTCATCTACACTCCCATGAGTTCATATTATTATTGTTTAAATAATATTATTTTTCGCATTAGTTTGTATGTTTCATGAAAGCCTAAGCTTTGTTCACTGGCATGTTCTCAGACATTTGTGCAAAGTCTGCCTATCAGAGATATGCCTGTAGTATACAATTACTCACATCTTCTGGGCAAAATTAATATATCTCTCATCTTTCTCAAAACCACAGTCAAATCTCTTCTTCTTTCTATTTGATATCCTTTTATACCTGTAAGTCCTGCTAGATAAACCAGTGCTGACTATTGCAATTAGTTTTATCTGTCTTATGATTCTTATAATGTGGTCATCCTTTCACAAACACTAAATTATTCATCGTTATTACTATTATTTTCAGAGATGATTTATTGTACACCTAACAAATGTCCTACAACATACGTTTGTATAGTTATTATAAACTATATTCCACTACTTATGCCAAAGCTGTTTTATTCTTAAAAGTTTTCATATGGTTGATGTCTTTTTAGTAATTTTAAGTTTTAAAAATCAAAACCATTTTTGTTTTGCTTTCATTCCTGGAAGGCATCCTTTCCTCCAGGAGGAGGATAAGCATGCTAACACCTTGAACTTGGATTTGCAGCTTCCAGAACTGTGAAGAAATAAACCTTTCTGGTTAAGCCACCAGTTTATGACCCTTTGTGATAGCAAACTTAACAAACCAACATGCAAACCTATCATTGCACATCCAAATCCTCACACAGGCAAGGCACTACAGAGAGCTCTAACTCACACACTTTTACAAAATCAAATTTCAATCTAAATACATGCATGAAAGAGTAAGAAAAGATGGGCTGGCTTTGGTTTTACATTCCCTTGCTCGTTGTAAGCTACTTTGTTCCTTGTAGAATACAAGAGCTGCAAGCCTTTTATGTAGGATTGCTCTATAACATGTAGCACTGTATCTTAAGCAAACATTCATTTGTGGCAAATCAATATCACAAATGAAATATTGTCGGTGGAGAAAGGAAAATCAATATCCACCTTTAGGGTCATTAAATTTTGATAAGGGGTTTTCTTCAAACATCAATATACTACCAAAAAGATATGTATTGTATGCTTTTTCTTTCGTTTTGTTTCTTTCGATTTAATGAAATCTGTCTGGGAACGCACTTGAGCTTACTTGTAAGCAAGCTCACAGACACACACACACACACACACACACAAGTTTTGTACAGAAATATCAGTGGCATCCTTGAAGATTTCATTATTATTGCTTTTTTTTTTTTTTAAAGAGATGTATTAACAAAATAACAAAATGGTCATTAGAAGGGAAAGAAGTACCAGGCTAGCCAGACATGCACTCCAATGTGTGGACAGGAATTGTAGAATTAGAAAAGAACTGTTCATTATAATGATGGAGATTTAAAATATTCCTTCTCCATATTTGAGAGATATGTTGGTATTTTTTTAAAGGAGAAGAAAAATGCTTAGAGTAATAAGAAAAGGGAAAAACTCAGCATGTAATTGAGAACTAAATAAAGTATCCCAAACACTGGGTGGCTCACCAACCATGGGGTTTGGGCCTGTAACTTGAGAAATTATTGTTTTTTGACTAGTTCAAATCATCTCAGTTATTTTTTATTAACATTTTCCATTTATCAAAAAGTATGACCCATTATGAGATACAAGAAAAAAGCATTTTGTTAAATTATATTTTATGTATTTATTTTCCTGCTTTAAAAAAATCTTAGCCTCCTCGGTAGTTTTTCTTATATTTTTAATACCATGATCTTAGGTGTGCATAGCTGTGGGCTAATTATATTTACCCCATCCCAATCAGTGTTTGATGAACATTCCTTGTAAAAATACGCTAATGACAATCCAATGCCCTGTGCCAGTAATCCTCAACCTCTTATTTCAGGTTCTCCTTCAGATCTGTGTGTGCTCAGGCCACAGCAAGGGTATAATTTTTGGAAATGAGAATGCAGTGAAGAAATAAGTTCTTAAAGTATAGCCTCTTGTGGAAATGTTTGGCATGCCAGACATATTACTTTAACAAATACTCTTCCACTTATGGCTAATCTCCTGAGGTCACAGTAGGTCCAACAGCGCTGCTTGCAAAAAATGTCCATAAAAATGTTTGCAAATTTTAGCCAGGAATGGTGGCACATGCCTGTAATATCAGCAGCTTGGGAGGCTGAGGCAGGAGGATCCAGAGTTTGAAGCCATGCCTCAGCAATGGAGAGGCCCTGAGCAACTCAGTGAGACCCTGTCTCTAAATAAAATACAAAATAGAGCTGGGGATGTGGCTCAGTGGTTGAGTGTCCTTGTGTTCAATCCCTGGTCCCGGAAAAAAAAAAAAAAAAAAGTTTGCAAATCTCTCCAATCTAGTGTTGAATTTATATGTCCTTGATAGTAATGAAGGACTTCTACTGACACCTAATTTCTAATGGATCTTTACCTTCTTTTCTGCTTCAGCATTTCCTTCAAAGTTCCTCTACTTACCCTGAAATATTTAATAGACAGCATGTTACTCTCTTTCTTTGTCACTTTAGGGAAAGTGCACCAAATTAGAAACGGAGAGGTCACAACTCAGCAATCAGTAAGCTGTACAGAACACTCAGAGTGTAGGCTGTGTAAAATGTCTTGATGTGCATCCACACTTTCAAATGTGTTCATACCCACCCAAAAGGAATGCATTGTTGGAATGGGAATGAACTTAGGTGAGGGCAGAGGTGATTATTATCAAAGACTTTAGCAGTAAAAGATCTATCATCTACACACAGAGAATATTTAACTTCAGATCTCACTGGTTGAAATCATTTCATAGGCCTCAGATTGCAGTGTAAATATAAGATTGCAGTGTGCTCTAATGAGCCACAAAAAAAAAAAGAAAGAAAAAAAACAGAATTATAGCATGTCAGTACTGCTTAGGCACCATTTTTAAAAAGTGTAAGTATTTTTCATATCACTCTTGATGGATTTAAGGCGTCAAAAACAGTACAAAACAAGTCAGTAGTGATTACAGTACTATGCCAACAAAACTCTCATGACTCCTCTTCTGGCACACACACTGCTGTCCTCATTGTGCTTCCATGAAAACCTGTTCTTTTCTAGTCTCTCAAGGTAGAGGCCTTTTGTGTTCCAGCAGACTCAAGGCTGTTCTACTTTCTTAGTCAATATAAGTTGTACCTCACTCTTGTCACATCACACCCCCCACATAACAAAACATTACATTTAAGAAACTTCCAAGTTATGATATATGCATTTCAAGTTGTGGCAAAAACTATTTAACAATTTGCTTACAGTCTAAAAGGACAATAGGAACAGATTAATGAAAACACACAAATCTACTGTATTTGAGTTAAAAATTACTCATTTAGAAACTGAGCAAAAAAAAGCATTGTAGAATAGGTGCTGGAAAGGAAAGGAAGTGGAAAGAGGAACTAGGACTCCACAGGGTTACACAAAATAGCTATGTTCTGGATCTGTTCAGATTTTGTTATTTTTCTATGTGAAAAATTACTTCACAGAGGTTGTATGGTAATACAGGAAAATACAGAAATATTTACTGAGTTGATACATGATGGATAAAATAGTATACTCATAAATCATTGAGTTTCTAATACCATATTCATTTGAAAAATCATGGATCGTTGTTATGCTTACTTAAAGAATAAAATTTGGATGTCTTAGAGAACATTATATTCTAAAGAAAATATTTTTTTTTCTGGTACTGGGGATTGAACTACATCCCCAGTCCATTTTATTTCTTATTTTGAGACAAGATCTAAGTTGCTGAGGCTGGCCTCAAACTTGAGATCCTCCTGCCCTAACCTCCTGAAACACTGGGATTATAGTCACACTCTGGACTAAAGAAAACCTTAATCTCAAAGTATTTCAATGAAGAATGTAATCTCTTCTAAGTACTACTCCAAATTTCTTGAATGTTGTTTAGATGATAATGGTAGGTTGGTCATTATTTGCTTTTAATAAAGTGAAACGTCTTCCTTAGAGTACAGCAGAAGGAAAAGCCAAAATGAACAAATGACTTACCTATCTAAAAGTTCTGAAAGAGTTGCCTCAACACTTAATCTAGCAGAGAGTTGTAATAGTATTATGTCTCTGCTACTTGTAAAATAGCACATTTACACTTTAGTCTGACAGTAGTAGAACATTAACATTTTTCTGGAAGTTTGAAATACAAAACATGGGCAAAGATTTAGAATTGGACAAGTGTATTTTTTTGCCAGTTTGATTGAATCAAGTCTGAGATTTCCTTAAAGTATGCACTTATATTATTGAGTTGTTTGAATTTCCTATAAATTTCAGATATTAACCTTATCACATGTATGGTTTGCAAATACCTTATATTTTGTAGGGTGTTTATTCACTTTGCTGATTTTTTTCTGCTGTGCAAAGCTTTTTGATTTGATGTCATCCCATTTGTTTATGTTGATTGTTGATGATGTTGTCTATTCTTTTGGAGTTATATTTAAAAAAATCATTTCCATGAACAATGTCATAAACATTTCCTCTTTGTTTTCTTTTAGTAGTTTCATAATTTCAAATCTCAATGTGGGTTAAAAAAAAAAGACCTCAAAAAATAAAAAGACATGCAAATGGCAAAAAAGAAAATGAAAAAACACACAACATCACTGATCATCAGGGAAATGTAAATCCAAACTATAATACAACTCACATCTGTGAGGATGGCTAGGCTACTATCAAAAAGACAAAAAATAATAGCAAGTGGGGGAAATAATGTGAAGAAAAGGGAATCCTTTATGTTGTTGGTAGAAATGTAAATTAGTGCAACCATCATGGAAAACAGTATTGAAGTTCTTCAAAAATTTAAAGAGATGTGTGACAGACATCATTGCCCTGTGTACATGTATGAATGCACAGATGGTGTGACTCTACTTTGTGTGCAACCAGAGAAACAATAGCTGTACTCCATTTGTGTTCAATGAATCAAAATTAAATAAATTAAAAGAGGTTTTCTTTAATATTACTGAGCATCATTTTATTGTTTCATTGTTTAGAACCTCACATATTTTATAGATTTATCCTACAGTATTTTGTATTTTAATGTTTTTCTAAATTGTATTGTTTTAAAAGTTTCCATTTCTGATGTTCACTGCTACTGTGTAAAAAACAATTAATTTTTATATATGGATTTTGTATATGGTATAGTACAACCTTGTTAAGATCATTTATTAGATTTCTAAATAGACAATTACGTCATTTTTGAATAAAACTTTTTCACTTTTCCTTTCTAAAAAAAAAAAAAAAGAAGGGGAAAGTAGAATGTTAGTAATTAAAAACTTTTTCCATAAGGAAAAAGTGGAGTGAGGTGCTCATCAAAGGATAGATGAGGGCTGGGGTTGTATCTCAGAGGTAGAGCACTTGCCTAGCATGAGTGAGGCACTGGGTTTGATTCTTGGCACCACATATAAATAAATAAGATAAAATGATAGTAGAGTGAAACAGACACTATTACCTCATGTACATATATGACTGCATGACCAATGTGATCCTACAATATGGTCAGAAAAATGAGAGATTATACTCCATTTATGTAAGATCTATCAAAATGTATGAATGCATTCTACTGTCATGTACAACAAATAAGAACAAATACAAATTTTTTTTAAAAAGATATTGTGTCCATCTGCAACTAACAATATTAAAAAAGGATACATGATTTTGGTTAGATAAGAAGAATATTTTTAAAATGTTTTCAAAAAGCAAATATAAAGATAGTTGCTGGAGGTCAAGAATGAGGCAGAGAAGATGGAGCGAAGGAAGAGATGAAGAACGACTACAAATGGTTATGAATATTCTTGGTTTAAGTGCTGAAAACTTTCTAAAATTCTGAAGTTGCTACACAAATTTATCACACTAAGAATTATGATATGATATACTTCAAATGGATGAACTGTATAACTTGTTAATTATATCCCAATAAATTTGTGTTTTAAAAAAGAGGATATAGGTATGAATAAAGAGTGGATGTGTGTAGGTGTTTAGATGGGGGTGCTCTTTGCAAATGGAAGCTTTGATTAATGGTATGTGCTAGTAAGAGTGCAACTAACAAATTAGAGACTTAAAAGAATCACTGGGGGACAATTGCTATTTATTCTCCAGTGCTTTCAAAATACAAGTAATATTGAATGAAAGCAAATGTTTAAAAACAAGCATCCTGGAGTAATTCTTTATTTTCCTTTCAAACAAATCTCTGTTTTAGAGAAAACTAAACCAAAACAAAACAAAAATCTAGAGCACTTTAACTCTGTAAACATGATTCAAGCATTTGAAACAAATAGGCACATGAGGATTTTTAAAAATACCTTCATCTTTTCCTTCCTACTCTGGAAGGAAGCATTAATTTGAAAGGATAGCTTTCAAATTTTTCCCTATCAAAAAAATCATAATCATATATGAAAGGTTGGCAGAGACACCAGTATAAAAACATTCTGTTATGGATCTCTTTTTTGGTTTAGTTTTCTATGAACATATAAACACACACACCCACACACACACACACACACACACACACACTGATGAAGACAGAAAATAATAAAATTGGTCTACTTTAAAATGATTTGTGAAAAGACCAAAAGTAAATAAAATATACAAATAAACAAATCAGTTTGGGAAGCATTTTACAGAATTTACAAAATACTGATTACATTCCAATTATCTTTTCATATGTAATGTTATCCCAAATAATTTGTATTTTCATATTTTATAAAATATTCTAAGTTGAGACACGCAGAGATACATTTTATAATAGAAATTTCTGCATCTTATACTTGCAAATAATGGCTTTTGACCTTTTCCACAAACATTTTGCATACCAAATGAATTTCATTTACTGTTGTATTCATTCTATCTTGGTTACAAAAATGTGTAGGGGCTTCAATCACAAGGCCTCTTTCTCATTTTATAAAATTAACATAATGTTAAAATCATCAGTTGCTTTGCTTTACATGTAAAAACAAACTTCTGAATGCAACTTTAAATACTCTAATAACTTGTAAAGAAGGAAATATGGAAAATAAGGCATACATTAAGACATTAATTACATGGTCATTTCAACCTGAATCAAAACTTAGTTAATTTTTGGCAGGAAGAATGAAAAGATCTAAATTATTCCTGTGTGTTTGAGGCTTCATATGCCTTATACAGCATTAAGCATAAATCAAGCATAATACCTGTTACGACAAAGAATAATAATCTACCTTAGCAGGAAGAGAACGAGGATTTTTCCCTGCTACCTACAATTGAGAAATTAGTCCTAGGAAAAACTTGTATCACCACATAATTGTATTTTTATCTTAGTATTAATTCTAAAAGTCATTTAATTTATTGACACTCCTTTTATATTTCACTAAAAAGGCAGGTGTATTTTTACAAATGAAAACAATAAATAATAAATAAATATTTCCAGTAACACACTGGGCTTTTGTGTGATTTGTTCGGTGTTAAGGGTGTCTAGGTAAACATCTGAAACAATATATGCTACTAATTAAAAGACAATAGATCCTGTGGTGTGAACTCTGTGATCTAATTAAATTCTGGCTGCCCTTCATTATGGAAAAGGAAAGCATGTGATGTGTGAAAATGTGCAAATTAAACTAGATTACTAAGCCCTTGAATCATTATTGGGTTGCTAAGGTAAGATGTTTTGGATGATCTGGGACATATGAAATGATGAATGAAGGGATAAAGCTCACAGAATGTAGATATGCATATTATGTGAAATGATCTAAATTAGCATGACAAAGTTAAATTTAGCCAATGTACCAAAAAATCATGAGAAATGAAAAATCAAGATAAATGCTTGGCATTCCAATTCAACAAAATGTTAATATAATTAAACTCTTCTTTCTTTTAAAAGTATGTAAATAGCACTAAAGTTATAGATTATTTTTATAATTCTTTTATCTTTTAATAGTTCTATTTTATCAACTTATATAAAATTTCAAGGCAATAAATAAATAAATAAACACTCATATTCTTTCAGGGAGTATCTGTCATTTTAGAAAATTCTTCTATATAAATTAAAATTAAAGACCACATTCTTATTCACCATTAATGTTTAAATATTTATTTTCATTTAACTTCACCTTTTTTAAAATTGATGCATTGAAATAATTTTAGAAAAAACAATGGAGGTCATTATAACATGATATACTAATGGTGACTTGGCTCTTGCCCAAACAGATTCTTGTTCATTAGCTTTGATATAAAGATCTAGCTTTCAGTGAAATTTAGAATTTAATTTTAATTAACTATTTCCAGAAAGCCACTGTGAGTAAAACAACTTGTTCTTTGTGGCATTAAGCAACTGAAACATGCTATTTAATTGGCAAGATCATTAGTAAATTTTTGCTTCAGTTAGAGGAGGAAAAGATGGCTTTATAGAGAATGGGGTTGACTAAGATTAATGCTGCCATAACCTTTAATAGTTGTGTCTCTCTAGCTGTTAAAGCAAAGCTATTTTCAAATTTATGAGAAATATATTTCTTGACTGATAGACTTCATTTTTACAACAGTATTCTTCTTTTTAAAAAGCAGCACATTTTTCTCCCAATAATTAACAGTTACATTTATCTGGTACAATTGTTATAAATAATGAGCCAATGTTAATACATTATTTTTAACTGAAGTTCTTAATTTTTTCAGATTTCCTTATTTTTACTCTATCTTCCAGTTTACTGTCCAGTTTACTGTATTACATTTAATTTTCTTCAGTTCTTCTTGCCTATGAGATGGATTCTTCTTACAATTTACTTTATGTAAGATTGGTTTAACACCTACCATCATGGGTCCCTGAGCAGCAGTACAGACTGAACTCATGCATTTAACTTCCTAAGATTGTGGTTGATATCTATTTTGAAAGTCCTTAATAAACGACTGGTAACTGGTACCATGCATTCAGCGGACTGGGCACCATCATTAACATCACCTAGATTATTAAGATCAGTGTCTCTACTCTCCCAATGCCTATTGTGACTTTCAGCATTTCCTTTAAACTTTTTATACTGGTAAACTATAAGAATGGAACAAAATTTATGGTTATTTATTCAAATGACAACGACTGAATGATTAACATGTGCTAGACACTCTGGTGAAACTGAATATGTGATGGTAAATAAACCAGAAAAAAATTACTTGTTTTCGTTGGGTTTATACCCTAGTTAGGACAATAAATAAGAAAATAAATAATTTATTACATAATTTCAGATATTAATAAATGTGAAAAAAATAAATAATTTGAACTAATACTGAAATGACAAAGTTCTTGTGGAAAAAAAAGATCTTAGTCCACATAGCAAATGCAAAGTTTTAAGGCATAAGCAAGTTTAGAAATCAGGCCACTGTGGCAGGAATGTGATGGCAGAGAACAGAGAAAGTAATTGCAAGTCAGAGAAGTAATAAAGGCCAGACTAGACTAATAAGGCCCTTTAAGCTATGGTAAGAAGTCTGGATTTATATCACAATAAATAAGCCATAGGAGAATTCCAAATAGACAGAGTTTATGTAGAAAGCTTATCTGACCTGATTTATGTTTTAAAAAGATTATTCCTCTGCCCTGTGGAGATTAGATTTGGAGGGAAACAAGTGTAGAAAATAGATGATCAGTCATGATGAGATTCTGGAAGTTAGAAATGATGATGGCTTGGATTTCAATGGTCAGAGTAGAAATAAACTTAAGTGGAAGAATTCAGAATATGTCTTGAAGGTAGAGTTAACAGGGTTTGCTGCTTAAATGAATGCTGAAATGAAGCAGAAAGAGGAATCAAAGAGTTCTCTTAGGCTTTTTGTTTGTTTTGCTTAAAAAACTGGTCACTGTTTACTGAAGTGAACAATGTTCAAATGTTAATATTGAGCATTTTATTTTGATATTCACAAATTTTAGATGATTGCATCTATATCCAAAGGAGATTTGAGTTTGCAGTTGAACATATGCCTAGAGTTTGACAAGAGACATTGCTATCTTTTGTGGGAACTGGATTTCTACTAAGCAATATGTTTCACAGTGCCATGTGAGAAAGAAATAAAAAGGGGATAAGGGAAAAGAGAAATAAGGCGGAAAGGAAAGAACGAAAGAAAGGAAAAAACAGGGAAGAAGGGAAGGAAGGAAAAAGGGAGGCAGGAAATGGGGGAATCATAGAGTACCTGATCAATTGAATACAGCTCCCAGAAATAATCAGAAGAAGAAAATCAATGGGAAGAGAGTGGTCCATTCTTGCCTCATTGATTTTCACTGGTCAGAGCCCCTGTCTGCCCTATGGTTGCTTCAATTACTTTCTATTCCTTTTCATTGTTACGGGCATGCTGAAGTCTAAACCTTGGTTTAGAACTGATTCTTAAATCATCAGGAACTATATACAATACCATCCTGAAAGAGTTAAGACAGTACAAGTAAAGAAAATCATTTTGATAGAGAAAAGCACATTTTGTTTTTATCAATAAAAGAGGACAAAGAATTTAATACATTCTTAAGTTCAATTTTGCAAAAATACTTTATAATACATAAATACAGAAAAAACAACTGCACCTAGACATACTTATTTTACAAGGAAAAATAGAAATTATTTCCTTTTATAAAGTCAGTGTCAAATGTTTATTAGGTGAACACATTTTCATTGACTTGGTATGGATAATAGTCATATTGTAGTCGATAATTCACATATTCATTCCCTTTTTAAATTTAAATGCTGGCATAATTTTATATTTATAAGACAAATTTTGTCATTTCTGTAAGCAATGTAGTAATTAAAGCATATATTATCTATAGTAAAGGAAAGGATCTATAAAGAACTCATTAGCTGTTAGGATTCAGATAGATTCCCTGATCTTTTTCAGACTCAGCATAATCTTAGCACTTCACTGTCAAACAACATCATGTTTACCAGTGTCCATAATGATTTGTGTATCTTATCTATGCCCAATACAAATACAGATACACAAAGACATCTTGCCCTAGTATTGCAGAGAATATCATATGAAAATGTTTGCACTCAACTAAAACTGAGGATGAAGAGAACAGAACTTTATACTTCTAAAAATCCTCCATAGAGATGAACCCTTTAAAATTACCAACACAAGCAAAGATAAAAGCAAAATTCTGGACATATATCCTGAACATTGGCTGGAGGATAGTTTGAATCAAAGAGGCTTAATGCTAACCTAGTTAAATATATATCATTCATAATGTGTAATTGAAAATTCACTTCGGTGGTAAATTCTCATAATAATCAACTTTAATTCTTAGCATTGATGATAACTTTTCTTATTTTTGTTAAGCTGGCACTAGTACTTGGTTAAATTCTAAAATCTTGAAAATATCACCACTCTCAAGGATATAGTAAATCAATTTTTGAGAAAAAAAGGTGTTCCTCTAAACATAAAATGGGAATGCATATCATTTTTATGAAAATATTGTAATTTATTTTTTTGTTTGAATAATTAACTATATTTTAAGCAGCACCATTAAATTAGTATCTACCTGTGACACAGATGTCTCAGTTTCTGAAAGCAATTAACTCTTTTATATGTTATTTCCCTAATAGAATAGATGGTGGCTTCATTTTCACAGCCAAGAGCATACATTATTTTATTTCCTTGGCATTAAAAAATGGTGCCTTCAAGTCCTATTCAGAGTTGCAATTTATCTAATATAATGAGTAGATACCAAAACTAGACATTTTAATAAACCATTTTATAAAATTCCCATTATCAAAAAGCTGTTCACTAGGCAGATAACAGAAGAATAAAATTGCAAATAGTTATAGTTCAGATATGTGATCATATAAATATTGTTTGCAATAATTGTATAATAGGCCCCAGTGATATCCCTGAAATTGGTTACACTGAAAGACTCATTAATTCTCTTTCAAAAGGATTATTGACTCCCTGAGTCTTAAAACTTTATTCCGAAGTCAAAGCAACAAAATGGCCCATTACTTCCAGAGAAGAGGAAAGTTAGACCAATGAGAAGCATTAGTTTGTACTAAGCTCCAAACTCCACAATGATTTGTTTTGTCTCCATTCTGTCTTTTACTTATGTCACTGTGTCTTCAGCTGGAAATTAGCTAGCAGAGAAATAAATGATTGATTCAAAGCAAGTATCATTTAACACAGTATGATTTTAAAGCCAATTTTAACTTAGCAATATTATGAGGACTAATATCTGTAGTTTTTTTAACTTTCAGGGAGAAAAGTTCAATGCTAAAATTTTAATATATTTATAGAAAGTTATCATTTTCCAATTTAGTAGATGTACATAAAAGAACAAAACCACTTTTTATTTCTTAAGAGAGATATATAAAATACAAAAATATTCTTGTAATGCTACTTTCTTATGCCAAAAGGTAGGGTTTGACTCAAACTAGTTAGTGTCTTAGTTCTACCATTTGCCTCCAATTTCTCATTTACATAAAGGAGCTAATAATAATAATGGTAGCTATTCTACAGGTGAACCTTAAATTAGTACAGATGGTGTTCTTAACAGTGCTTGACACATAGTAAGTGCTATAATAATCAGCTATTACTATTTTTACTATAAAAATGTGTACTTGCGATTTTGTTGTAAATGAAATCAGGCAATAATTTCTCAAATGGAATTGTTTGTGCCTCTTAAAACACAGTTTAAGACATTACAGCTTTACATACTTACAAAATGCAGTATATGAGAAAATGCACTTTAATGCAGTGTAATTTCACTAAATTCAGTGAATGCTTCACTCTTAAGGGTATTAAGGAGTTTAACCATTTTACAATAAGATTATAACTATATTTTTGTTATCTAAAACAGTGATTCTGAAACTTTAGCATGCATCAGAATTACCTAGAGAGTTTGTTAAAACATAAATGCTGGCCCAACCCATAAAATTTTTATTTTGAAGGTCTGGGTTAGCTCCTAAGAGATTGCCATTCTAACCAGTTCCCAAGTGCTTCTGCCTCTGCTGCTGCCGCTAGCCTAGACACCATACTTGAAGAACCAGCATGCTAAAACACATGTTTGATTTCCCCCTTGTAGGTTTGGGGAACTACGTCCACTTCATTCTGAGCACTGGACTGCTCTGCAACCCAGTGGGTTGGAAGAAGCAGGAAACCTGGGGGTATGAAGTCAGTTTGAGATTTCTCATGTATTTGATTCCCTGTATTAGGACTGCATAGGCATGTGGGTCAAGACACTTGAAGGTCAATAAAAAAAAACTTGCCAAAGTCTTATTTAAAACAATAAATCCTGTTTCTTTTTGATCTCTTCACCTCTCATTTTCATATTTTTTGCAGTTGCTTATCAGACTCCATCTTCATCTCCTCCTATGTTCTTCCTTGTTTCTAAAGGCCTAAATCCTAGGAACTAAATTTCCCATCTCCCTTTGTTGCCAAAGGCTTTACCAATGAAATTAATTAATGCAAAATTTGGCAGGCAAAGACAAGAATGGTGGCTGACGTGTAGACTTGAACACACAACCGCATGTTCTGCTGTGCAGTCATTTGGAGCCCTGAGCAGCTGTGATACTACTTACTGACAGCAGTTTCCTGACTTCCTTATCTCAGCTATGGTGACATGACATGACAATAACCGGAGACTCTTCATTTCCTTTCTATAACATTTCCAACAATTATGAGATTTCCTATTTTAAGTAGTTTCTGATCCTACACTGAAATCTGACTGACACAGCCTTCTAATACTGGTTTTTTATTTCCTACCCATCCCTTTTTTCTGTATTTCAGGATCACAATTATAACTCACTATGAGTCATCACTGCCATTTTCATTCAAGTTCATTGACTCCCTCCTCACTCTTTCCCATGTGTGTTTTCTCCCTTGACATTGTCCATTATTCCTTCTGGAATTCTTTCATTTTCTGAATGTGTCAGTAGTTTCTTATCTACTTTATTCAAGTCCATATGACTCTCATGCACATTTTTCAGGGTCAAATTCTAGATTAAATACCTTTGTGGTTACAAGTTGCTTATTCCAAAATATCATTCTTGGCACATTGCTTCAAATACTCCATTCTCCTTTCAAATTTACTACCCATTTTCTTCCTTTATATATTGTATTATCTGCAACCTGCTCACATACCTGTTTTTGTTGAGAACTCCACTGACTCATCAAAAGTTTCCAATTCTTTGACAACTCCTGCAGCCATCTCTGGTGATTTTTACCTTCTATTCTACATTCTAACCTTGAACTCTTCCCTTCAATTACTTTTGACCCTACTTCAGTCAGTCTTCCAGGCTCATGGGTGCAGCCTGGGCTGTGGTACTATCTGGAATGGATTATAAAATACTATATTCAGAGATACAAATTTCATCCTTCATCTACAATAATCTCACCCACTCTCAAAATAACACAGAAGACTTGTTCTTCCTTCTCCACTATTTCTTTCCCTGTCTTTACCTATCTGCACCCATTCTACCAATTTTAGCTAAAATCTTTTGACTTTTCCTCTTTGGAGAAATGCCAAGCAACCTCTTTTTCCTGCTCCTAAGCTCTCTGCATCTCAGTTTTTAAAATGTGCTTATTTTTAGTACACATAAATGCTGATTCAAAGAGAAGACGAAAGTTAAATAAAAAGTTAAGAAATTTCCAGAGGATAAATACACACATTTTAGCCATAAACCTTCAGAGCCTCACCTAGACTTACCTCCAAGCTTGATCTCACCCTGAACTTTCATTTACATTGTTTGTTTAATTTCATCTTCTGCCTGGGATGCTCTCATCACCATGGCAACCACTTGTTGTCTTTAAGGAACATTTGAGATATGTAGTCTTGATGACTTTTTAAATTCCATATCTTAACAATATTTTGATGTATTTTTCAAAAAATAGATATGCTTTTCACTTTAAGTTGAATGAGAAACCAGGTAAAAAATTCCCTTTGAAAGCAGTGCTAAGTTAAAATCATGATTGTAATACATAAGCTTGTATATTGGTGTTTTTGCTATTTGTATTTTTAATAAATTCCTAAATATTTCTGTTGAGACAATAAAACCCTTTAGCCCAATGATTTCCAATATGTATTCCATAAAATTCTAATTTTATAAAATATTAATAAGTAGTCTTAAAATAAAAAGGGTGATTTTATTTGGATGTGAGCATATATACATACAAATAATTATATAATATTATATACATTAACTATATATAATCACTTATAATTATACAAAACTAGTTGAATTTATACTATACATATTCATAGAAATGTGTGTATTTACATATATGTGTATATATAGCATAAAGACAAAAACACATATACATATTGTATATATATAGTATGTTTATGTATATACATATAGAAAAATTTTAAGACTTTACAATGATCACATACGTAGTAAAATAAAGGAAGAAAAAATACAGTATGTGGAATTTGCCTAAGTGATTTGATCCCAATTCTGTTTCCCCTACTTTAAAGATTGTCTTTAAGGGAGTAGAATTCTATGGAAAAACTTACAGGAACTTTTTTTCTAACAAAATGATCATTTTTTTCTTTTGGCTTCCAGGAAATGTAACTCACATTCAATATTGGTCTCAGGTATATAAAACAACCTATTTCTTGACTTTTTACCTCCTTGACTTACTATTGTCTCATTTTAAAAAAGCATTATATGCTCAGACTTGAGAAATTGCATTGAACAAATGACAGCTCCATGAGTAATTGGCTGTGTAACATTGAGTAAATTACTTGACATCTCTGTTACCTCAATTTTCTTATATATAAAAATGGGAATTTATTATTGAGAATTTTTGAAAGCCAGTCTTATCCTTTTCAGATTTATATATACTTATATATGCAAATAAATATTTTAGTAATATATGTATATGAAAGCGTCAAGTTGGTTTTGTATATTCTCTTATTTTATTTTTAATACATCAAAGAAAAACAATTTAATTGAATCTTAGCACCCAAAGTGGAGATTCACAACAAAAATATTCAGTTTTGCTACCTATAAAAATATTTGATTTTGCTCTCTAAGTCATGATTATTAAAGTTCAATTTTATTTTAAATTATTTAAGAATAGTTTAATGATCAGGATGCTTCAATTCTAAATTTAAAATAATACTTTTCCTTAGTTTCTTTCCCTGTTTACAAATTAAGAAAGTGGATATTACTATCTATGTGGCTCATAGTATCACAAATAAAGCATATATATTTACTCCTATATCGTATTTTAAACAATATGTTAAAGTTTGGGCATTTTATTTATAAATAGAATAAAATGCAACAATATCTGATGTTAAAGATCTGCACTGTATAAATCTTTAAAGCAGAAATCAACATAAAAGTCCAACATTAACTGTTTTTCTATTACTTTAATGGGTTTATTCAAAATTGCTCTATTAAATTCTTCAACTTATCAAGTCAAAAATCAAATTAAACCTTAGTGGCTTATTTTAACATGCCAATTATATTCTGAGTTACATATTAGGAGCTTGCTGAATAAGGGAATCAAATCTGCATTCTTTTTTGTAAGATGTGTTGTAGAAAATAACTAACAATTTTTAAAAAAGAATCATTTCTATCATTCCTCATGCTCATCAATTATCACTTCCTTTTAAAGATACCCAAATGCCCCAGCCATATGAGCTGACCCTCCAGTTGTCTGCAATCTCAGTTCATTTATGCTTTTATTTTGCAGCTTAATATGCAGGACAATAATTATTAATTTCCTTATCTTCTACTCCCACTAAACCAGGTGATTTTCCAGGTGCAGCAACAAATATCTCTGAACAAATGAGATAATGACAGGAAATCAGATCAATGCAGATCCTAATTGCTGAAAAAGTCAGCAATACAAAAGAAGGAAACAGTTGTTTCCTTATCAGATATGAATTTTCAGAATTTAGTATTAATTTTTTATTCTTTTATCTTCTTATTCTCATTAATATCTGCATATTATCTATTAGCCATTTATTTAAACTGATTTTGTGTTAGTCAGCTTTGTGTTGCTGTAACCGAAATACCTGACAAGAACAAACTAGAGGGTGGAAGTGTTCTAGGGGTTCACGGTTTCAGAGTCTTTGGATGGTCAGCTCCATTGCTATGGCTCAAGGTGAGGCAAGGCATTATGGCCAAGTGTGGGACAGAGGAAAGCTGTTCACATCACGGTAACCAGGAACCAGGGGCAGTAGAAAGGAGTTACGGGGAAATGTATCCTTCCAGGTCATGTCCCCTGTGATTCACCTCCTCAGCCATGGCTCACCTGTCCACAATCCACTGTAGGGTTCATCTTCCCTGCAGCCTGTTTTCCAGCCCTCTCTACTTCCTGGTCACTGGGAGGTGAGTAGCTTTCCTCTGCCAGGCCCGCAGTCATGATGTGATGCCTCACCATGGGTCCAGAGCAATGAAGTCAACCTTCTATGGACTGCGACCTCTAAAACTATGAGCTCCAATGAACTTTCCCCCCTCTTAGTTGTTCTTGTCAGGTATTTTGGTCACAGTCACATAGACTAACACAAATTTGCTTTTAAGCAAACAAGGAAAGGAAATATAGAAAAATTCTAAGAAATATTTATGGAAGAGTCTGATTTAATGCATGTATTGGCCACCACTTCTAAAACTTAGAATCACTAAGCCATGTATGTGGAGAGAGAAAGTCTAAGTAGGCCAGAATGAGGGGATTTAAAGGGAATCAATATGAAGGAAGGGAGATAGACAAAAATAAGGAAGGAAAACAAACACTGGAATCACTTCTCCTTAGAGTGATAAATACAAGGAACTTTTAATATTCTGACTCTCTTTTTTCTATATTTGGTTTCTTCATTGTCTTGCCTGCCATGCTCCAGATAGACTTCTGTCCCTCCTTTTCCAAAATCTCTGGATTTATTGCTCAGAATCAGTAAAATTTCCAACTTTGAAGTTTATGAAAAATTTGTACTTCAAACCTAATTTCAAATGAATATTTGAATGAACCACTTTAATGTTTCATTTTTAATTACCACATTGCCATACAAATACTTTTACAGAGTGTTGAACTTGTAGACATACATCTTTATTTAGTTACTACAAAGTCATTAGGGTAAAGTTGTTTTTGTAATTTGAGGTTTTCTTTTCCTACAAAATAATCCTAATATGAAACATATTCAAATTACATTTAAAACGGGCTATTTATATTCAGTTCCTGTCTTGTATGTGAAAACTCAGGCTAGTTAGTTCATAGCATGATGCTTAACACAAAACAACACAGAGGTTAACCATGATGCTTTCACTAATGAACCATTATTCTCTAGACTAATGAAAAACAACAAGAAAAACCAAACAACCTACAGAGTCTCTCTGTATGCATTAAATAATATTTTTACATACATGAATATGAATAATTCCTTACAACTATTAGGTTTCTGTTTTTTCAAAATAGCTCCTCATGATCTTCATAAAATAACATAACTAATACTTTAATATTTCAAGATACTTAATTTCTCAGATTTTTTGGAAATATTAACATTTCTTTCCTTCAAAAATAATGACCATATAACCTTTTGCATCATATAACTTTTTCTCTTTCTAATAAATTTTATACTCAAAATATTTATGGCACTTTTGGAGTCTTTTAATAATAATATTTATTTCCTATAAAAGGCTAATATTTCTTTAAAAATTAATTTTCTACTGTTTATTGAACTGTGACAAAAAAATTTAGACAGCTCTTTGATTTCTTTAACAACTAATATTCACTGTATTTAATAGAATTTTTTCATTTTGCTGACTCTTATATGATAAGCAATAGAAAAAATACTTAGCCAAAGAGGTAGTTTATAGTATTATATTTCATTGGTAGTTTAAATTATATTTTCTCTATTTAATTATAGTTTTTTTTTTTTAATTAGAGAACCACACCTGTTTCACTAGTGTATAACTCTTTAAAGGCAAGGATTGTGATTGGTCATTTTGTTAAGAGCATGTATTGTTATTGAGTTGGAAAAGAACAATAGAAAGCATTTCAATAGAAAGCATTTGTACTGTGAATTTAGAAAAAAGTGGAATGTGAATTCTAATCCTGTCCTTGCACACTATAATGAACAGGTGAATAGTCACCTCCAAATATATTTACATAACCCCCAGTATCTTAGGTAACTTTATTTGGAAAAAAGATCTCTACTATGTAAAGTTAAGGGTCTCCAGACAATATGACAATGTTATGATTTAGATATGAGGTGTCCCCAAAAAGCTCGTGTGTGAGACAATGCAAGAAAGTTTAGAGGTGTAATGATTGGGTTAGCTTAATCAATGCATTAACGGACAGGTAGGGTGTGTTTGGAAGGGGTGCATCATTGACAGCATGCCTTTGGGGTATATATTTTGTCCCTAGAGACAAGGACAAATTCTTCTCTGATTCTTGGTGGCCACGTCCTGAGCCACTTTCCTCTACCACACTCTTTCATTATGATGTTCTGCCTCATCATGGGCACATAGCCACAGAGTGGCTGTCTATGGACTAAGACCCCTAAATCCATGAGTCCCAAATGAATCTTTCTTCTTATAAAACTCTTCTTGCCTTTTGGTCATATCAGTGAAAAAGTTGACTAAAATGGTATCTGGGATTAAGGGTGGCCCTAAATCTAATTTCTTAAAGGAGAGAAAAATTTTAAAAAGAGAGACCCACAGAGGAAAGGCATTTGAAATCAGATGTAGAGATTGGAGTAGAGCCCACAAACCAAGAAACACCAAGAATCACTGGCAGCCACCAGACACAGCAGACTGGCCTGAATGGGAGTCTCCTTTGAACTTCCAGAAAGAACCAGTAGTGATCACAGCTTGACTTTGGACTTCTGACCTCTAAAACTGTGGGAAAACACATTTCTGTTTGTAAACCATGAGGTTTGTGTTTGTTTATTATGGCAGCGGCATATATATTCAGTGAAAGAGTTAGATGTCTCCTTTAAAAATGAGTGAATGTCTACTTTTCAGATCTGTTAAGACCATCAAATAATACAGTGCAGTGTGGGGGAGGGAATGAATAGAAATTCAGTGAATTAGACAAAGGGCAATGAAGGGAAGAGAGGGGGCAGTAGGAATAAAAAAGACAGTGTGATAGATGAGTTTAAGAGATGATGGGCTGTGGTTTTGCACACTGATGCACAGCACTGACATTTAACCATAGGGGCTTGCAGTAGGTACCTTAACAGATAACTGCAGTAGCAGAAGCAGGAAGCAGGGTAGCAGGGACAGAACAATCCCCCTTTAGGCTTAGTGCAATAAAAGTCCCTAAGCTATATGAGCTGAGAGACAAGTTTGTACCCATATAAGGAACATAGAATACCCTCCAATAGAATTTCACCAATTCCTTTGCCTTGATGTACCCAAATCTTGCTTATTTGTAAAAGTAAAAGCCCTTCTGCACTTGAGGCTCAGACTTTGGGAATTATCCCTCTGGGCCATGATGCCACTAATAAAATGTTGCTTCCAGATCTTGGTGTTCTGACCCTCATTTCCCACTACAGTATAACCTTCCTATGTTCATATATGAATACACAACCAGTGAAACTCCACATCATGTACCACCACAACAATGGGAAGTTATACTCTATGTATATATAATATGTCAAAATACACTCTACTGTCATATATATCTAAAAAGAACACATAATAATAATAATAATAAATAATAATAATAATAATAATAATAATAAATAAAACAGTAAGTCTCCACTAAGAATTCCCAGAGAACCATATCTAAAATATATTTCTTAGCAAGAAGTATTAATATAATTTGTGTAAGTTTCACAAACTACAATCCATTAAAGGGTGATTTTCATGTCTCTTCCTTGTATTGCTAATGATTTAGAAATGAATATGATAAGAAAATTCAATTAAATTCAGTTAATATTAGTTACTAAGGAATTATACAGCACTTTTAAATCTCTTATCAGGAAGTTTACCATTAATTTTTTTAAAAGTTTTTCCCTGCATATTTGATTTTTTGCGCCTTCTATCATAGCTATCCTCAATGACCTCAACTAAAGTGTGCAATGAAAGAATGAAAAAAATTAAAAAAAAAAAAAGAAAAAGAAAAAGGAAGATTCTAAACTTCCAATTCCTGAATGGTCAAAGGAAAACTTTCCTAATTTAAGAAAAATTTTCCTAAGTTAAATTTTTGCAGATTGCAAAATACATTTAATAGCTTTTAAACTTGACAGCCCAATTCAATATATTATCTTTTGTTTTGTTTTTAAGTGTTTGCCATTTTGAGCTAATTCCTACATGAGAGCAAAGAAACACTTCTTAGTCAAAGTAAATACACGCTAAAATAAAAAAAGAAAGAAAAGCCTATCTGTATATCACATTTTCTAATGCAATAATATCTAGTAAAAAATATTTTTAAAAAAATTGAGGATAAAACACAGGACTACTCCAAAAAATGATGAATGGATTCTGACCAAGTTTTTGGAAAAAACAAAAAAACAAAACAGAGAATCCCTCAATGCTCCACACATATTGAGTAGTAATCATTTTCTTTTCTCATGTAAGTTGAAACTAAACCAGTAGTTAATAAATAAGATAATTTA
Organism: Glaucomys volans; assembly: GCA_020662805.1. Lineage (NCBI taxonomy): Eukaryota > Metazoa > Chordata > Mammalia > Rodentia > Sciuridae > Glaucomys > Glaucomys volans. Next base: position 446,305 of record JAJEJO010003283.1, on the reverse strand, counting down.
TTAACTTAATTTCAGTTAATAATTGGCATTTCATAGATTAAAATGATACTCTAGAAAAAGACTCAATGCCAGGGATTTATTTCTTCAATCTGTTAAAATTAAATTCTGATGAGAGATTGATCATAAATGTTGCTCATTCAAGTAGTTCCTTCTACTATGTCTACCAATCTTCCAAACACTATACATTTCCAAAAAACAGATACTAGTAAAACAATAGTTCTATGTATAGCTTTTCGTATTTCTTTAGACAATGTGGAGACTGTACAGCAAGGTTTGTGAGGGGTGGTGTAGTATAAGAAAACGACATTAAGGAGTGAGAACTTTATCTCAGTGAGGATTTTAGTCTCCTAAAAATGTACCTTTGTATGTTCATATTTGAAAACAGACCATGAATGAACTCTTTTTTACAGATGGACTTATATAAACAAGGTTCATGTGAAAGTTATATAAAATATAATTCCAATTTATCAGTGTCTAATCTGAATTGTTACTGCTATGGAGAATGGATGTGTAAGGACCCCAGGACCTGGCCTTATGTTCTTTCTGTGGATGCCATACGCAAAGGCAGAGCACAGAGAAAAATGAGAACGGTGCATATGGACATGAAATAATTCAGAAAAGAGCATGTCCAAGTGTTGAATGAAATTAATTAATACAGATTATTTGCAGAATGAATTTTATCTAACACAGGGATCGACAATTCAAGTTAACCCCTGGATCATACATGAAGGGATACTTGAACTATAGAAAACTTAGTATCTCCTCTTTAACCTATTATAATGACTACCAGACCTGCCAGGTCATCTGAGTACAAATGCAGTGTTGTACATAGAATTTTTACTTGGTTAAAAGTACCACTCACCCAGAGATTATATGTGGGACTGGAGATGAATTCATTTTATTTAATTGATATTTTCAATTATCAAAAATTATAGTACTTACTAAAATTTATATGTAACTTTATGATTACTTCAGTAATAGAGAGTTTTTCATCCTTTCTTAGGGCACAGGTAATATATTTATGAAAGAAAAAGGATATATTTATGAAATATCTATAAAATATATATTTATATATTTAAGAAGTTTCTATATTTTTATATAAGTTGATATTATATACATTGTTATATATATATATTATATATATTATGTTATGTTATATATTGTAAGTATATTACACATATAATTATATTATATATAATGTACATAAGTATAATATAAATATATATAAACTATATAGCTTATATATAAGAACTTTATATATAAACTATATATATTTATATAGTTTATATGTAAATATAAACTATAAATATAAACTATAAATATAAATATATATAAATATAAACTTATAACTATATAAATTTATATTTATATATAAAAAACTATATAAATTTATATTTATATATAAATATATATATATATATATAAATATTTATATATAAATATAAACTATAAATATAAACTATATAAACTATATAAATTTTTATATAGTTTATATATAAATATATATTTTATATATAACAAAATTTATATCATGATACATTTAATGCAATCATATAATATAGTATAATGTATTATATTTTATATAACATATCAGACATATTTGTATATATGAAGCAATGTATTTTTAAAAGAAAAATTTCAAATGGAGAATTTCTGATTTATGGGTAAGGACTTGAATTCTCTGGTCTATTTGTTTTTTAAGAAGCAAAATGAAACAAAAATCATTTTTCATGTGTATTTATATCCAAGTATTTCTAATTCTATGACATAAAGACAAGATCACAAGTAATTTTTGCTTCATTTCGCAAATGAATTTTTATCTACTTTCAGATTGATTGAGGGATCCAATGCTACCTATTTGAACATATGGTTTGAATCTGGTTTGTGTCTGCCAAGGGTTCATGTGTTGGAATTTACTCCCCATTTTAAGATATTAAGAGGGTGGGAACTTAATATGATATAAGTGTTTAGAGGTGGATCCTTTGGGAGATGATTAGGAATAAAGAGGTCATATAGTAGAGCTCCATAGCTGAATCCTTTGAACTTGAAGAACTATGAGCTAAATAAAGCTCTTCCTTATAAAACTGCCCATCTTCAGGTATTTCATCATAGAAATGAAAAATGGACATAATCCAATAATTTTACACAAATTCTGAAAGAACAGAATCCTGGATTTCAATTTAAGAAAACCAATGATTTTGCCTTAAATAACATGAACCTTGTTAAAACAGAAAAATCATAGCAATACTTGTAGTGAACTTCATTTGACATATAATAGATCCTTCATTGTGTAGACCTTCTTCACAATGCAAAGGAATACTTCAGTTGAACAATCACCCAACTCTGTTGGGTGTCCTGACATGCTTCTCCGCATCTATTTCATCCTCCCAGACCAGATTTTGTTCAAATTCTTCAGCTGATTAACTTCTCTTCACCCTATAAGAGTGACTTGGACATTATCACCTACTTTTCAGAAAAAGGAAAACCTTTCAAAAAAAATTAGCAGGAAAGGACATGATGGCTTGCTAGAAATATTAAAGAAAAGTACTTTTGAAAAAACTGGGATAAATGAGTCAGAAACCTGGATTTATCACTAAATATTGGACTTTGGAAAATAATATTCTGTCAAGGACATGTCTAATGCTTTGAATGGTAAGGGATAGACAATGTCCAGGACAGTTAACAATTGCATATTGTAAGCCCATGGCAATTTTTTATATTTCTCTTTATTTGGAGATATTGAATCATTTGCATTTCCATAAGAGTCATAATAGATTAAATTCACTCCAAAATTCATATCAATGGGCCCTAATTACTAAATTTAAATTATATTTACTAACATATTTCTTTAATATATTACTTCAATCTAGATTTTAATGTATGTTATTAGTGATTTCAGTAGTTATTGTAAGCTTTAGTAAAGTAGGATCCAGTAACATTTGGGTGTTTAGATATTTACAAATAATGTGGAAAGTAAAAGAATAATCACATAACATCTATTAATAAGTAGAGGAAAAACAGTGACTAGTTTGATAATGAGATACTAGTCTAAGGTTCTAAGAGGTTATTCTGATTATTTGTAATTGCTAAGACTGGAATTTACTTATTTAGTTTGCTAATTATTTCAAAGGAAAGTATAAGAACAGGAGCATTTTCTTTTAGTATATGTTATAGGAATTCTTATCTATTAAATCTACTCTTTCTATCTTCAATCTTCAAATGTTGTCATTCTGTTTTAGAACAAAACAGAGTACATTGACAAATGAAAAAGTTTGGTTAATGCACATGACAATGTAAAATTAGTATTGACAGTTCAAATATTTTGATATGTTAAATAGAATAAGAATATGTTAATTTGGGGTAGGAGGGAACTATAATAACATGACAACATATATTATAATAATTGAGGTTTATAAGTATGAAATAAAAAACTAATTAAGGATCATTTAGAGTTCAATAGTATTGGTTCTTATCTCTCCTCTGTATCACATTCTGCACAGTTTCTGCTTTATCATTATTATTTATTTATTTATTTAGTAGTGGGGATTGAACCCAGAGCCTCAGGCATGATAGGCAAATGCTCTACCACTGAGTTACATACTCAGCCCTCTCATCATTAAGTTTAATGTTCATTATAAAACTCTATTGATGTATTTGTCATTTGTTTTTGCATATATATATACACACAAAAATATACCTACAAAAACAACTATTGCAAAAGCAGAAGGTATAAAGTACAAAAACACTGAATATGATAATTTGAATATTTTATATATTAGTAATCATATTCATAATACCTTAGCAATGAATGTAATTTAATCTAACTTAGGGTTCACAAACCAACTCACAATGTAAACCTGAAATCATATATGACTAAATCACATCTCTACATGAGAGATTCTAATAGTATTGTTATCCATTCCCAGGTCCTTTATTTCTTCATGATTTCTTACAGTGCAGGTCTTTTGGCAATATATTTTCGTAGTATCTCTTTGTCTGAAAACTCTCTTATTTCTGAAAGACATGTTCACAGACCATGGAATGCTCTGTAGACGTTTTGTTTGTTTTTCCCCTTTCTAAACGTTACAGTAGTCACTTCATTTTCTGTTAGTTTAAGTGGTCTTGGTAAGTATTCTGTAATTCTTTGTTCCTTTGTGTGTTATGCGGGCTGTCTTCAGAGAGGTCTGAAGACCTCTCTTTGCCTTTCAGTGGATTGAATATGATTTGCCTGGGCTTTTATTTTTTTTTTTTCCCTTGCTCCACTTTTTCTTTTTCTACTCCTTTTTAAAGCCTCCTGAATCTGTAATTTGGTTTGTGCCATTATTCTCCAAACCTACCAGCATTTTGTTTGTTTTCATTTTTGTGTTTCAGTTTGGGTCATTTCTACTGTACTATCTTCAAATTCCCAATTCTTTCATTGGTTGGGTTAAGTCGACAGATAAGACCATCAGAAACATTCATCATCTCTGTCATTGAGCTTTTAGTATCTACAATTTCCATTTGATTTATTCTTATAGCTTCTTCTCTCTGCTGAAATTGGACATTTGTACCTTCATATCGTTAAATTTTTCAGACTATTTGACACATTAATTATGGGTATTTTAATTCTAATTTCTGATAATTCTAACATATACATAACTTCATTCCATTGATACTTTTGTCACTTGGCAATGTATTGTTTTTTCTGCTTTTCCATAAGCCACAGATATTTGTAGAAAGCCATACATTTTGTGTAGGCCATTATAGACTTAGACAAGCAAATTTTATATCCGTAAATCCTTCTAGGAGAAAAGTAGTATGGGGATTTTGAGCAAGCTAGGCAGCAGTAGGGCAGGGTTTATTATTATTGCTATTTTTATCCCCAGGCTTCAAATTTCTCTAAGTATACCTGTGTTGAGAGTAAGGGCCAGCTTGCAGTAGTAGGGTTTTCTTAATACATTCCCTTCCTTCAGCTTTAGGCCTCTCCTTTGCACTGTGTCTTAGAGAATGTCTCTCCCTACTCTAGTAACTTCCCCAGCCATGTGTCAGGATTACTTGTAAATTAATGCTTGCTAGTCTGGAGCAGAAATAGGTTGTCTGCATCCTTCTGATTAATCCTAAATCTCAAGGAAGCTCTGTGTCCCTGATTCTCAGATGTGGTCTTCTTAGTGCTTCAGCCTCTCCTCCGCCTGTAGTTTGGACCCATCATGTATTCTTGTCCCTGTCCCGAAAGTAAAGGGTCTTTGTTTCTTCCTTCACCAGTTGCACTGAGTTTCCATCTGGATCCTAAGAGTGATTGTGTGTTGCTCTTGCTCTTTGATTTTAGATTGTGTTCTATATAGAGAACACTGGGTAGTTTCCTGTCTTTCCTGCAGTAGCTATTTTCCCTTCTTCTAGGCTTTCACCTGAGGGACACTTTCACAGGAATCTTGCTAGTATTTTTATGTGAATATTCAATGAGGTCTGTGGAGAAAGCTTGTAAGTGGGTGCACATTCTTATTATATTTGTATTCCCTTGCTAGCCCATGTTCAACCTTATCAATGTGTTAACCATTTTTACAGAACTCTTATTATTACCTAGGTGTGTCTAGTACATCTGGTTTCTCCTTACCAGTGCCAGTCTTTACTTATACACAGGTTAGTTGGTTGATCTGTGATTTTAGCTTTGTGGGATCAAGGAAATGTGTGAATTTATATGTTTTCTCCTGATTTTTTTTATTGTTAAGTAAGGATGAGAACAAAGCTCTCTCCAGCATTATATTACACACTGAAACCAGGGAGGAAAATGCATATATGTATATGCATTTATATACACACACACATGCACATGTGTGTATGTGTGTGTATTTTATATGTTTGTGTATTTCAAATAAACTCAAAAGACTAGAGTAATAATTACTATTGTCTATATATAAAAGGAAATGCCTATTAATTTTTCTTTTTACCAGAACTGAACATAGCTTTTAATAATTCTGAGTAGCTCAAAATTGTAAGCTCAATTACATGCAAAACTATTACTTTGGTCTCAAAAGGAAAGCAATATTCAGTATTTGGTTTCCACAGGATTATAACATAGATTCAATTTTCTTTTGTGCTTTTTCGTCTTTCTAATTATCTATTGCATTAGATTGGCTTCTACTGGAGATATATTCATGATTTCATCAGGCAAATTAAAGCTTTTCTTTGCTATTCTGCTTCTGACCGAAGTCTCTTCTGAAGACTGAAACTTCCTTAATCCCAAATATATATGTGCATTTACATGTGAATGTGTAAGCACAATGCCCTTGACTTTGCTCCCCAAGTACAGTCAGATAAGCATTTGTTTACTCATATAGTTTGAAGCAACCTCAGCAGACAGGCTTTATGAAAATGTATTTCAAAGATGGTTACAGAAAAAGTTCTGTTGATTCTCACTACTGTTGAAACTTGTTCCCCATGCTATGAAGAAGCATGACAAGAAATGAAGAAAAGAAGCAAAATGAAAGCGACAACCAAATAGGATGATAAATAATGCAAAGATACTGTGTGGGATATTAGAGAGACAAAAGAAATGGAAATGACAGAAAATAAAGTAACAAGTCAAGAAGAAAAGGGAGTAAATCAGAAGATACAATGGAAAAACTATTTTGCAACATCTGTTCTTACAAAAACACCTGGGCATCTTTGAATCATTCTTTTTGCCCTTGAGATTAATATTATTTTAAATAAATACCTTACTATCATGCCTTTATTCTTGCATTTTTGTTATTTTTCATCAATTTGGAATATAAAAGTTGCTATTCAGCTATAAAAAGAAAGGGATTTTTTTTGAAATTTTGGAGGGATAAGTAAGCAATTAAGAGGGAAACATATTGCAGAAAATTAATACCACAAAGAATTTATCAAAAGTAGTTTATTAAAACTGATCACTATTTCATGATGTATTTTATGTCTTCAAGGATAATTGAAGTAAAATCTTATGTAAACATGGAATTTTTCAGTCACGTAACAAATAATTTTCCTTTATTTTTAGGATACTTCTTCAACTATTTATTTAATGTCATAAAAAGTATGTTTTCAGACATACTTTTAGATACATTCTTTCAGTCTCATTTCTGCTATTAGATGCAGCTGCTGATTCTGAAATAGGAAGGCAGTATTTTTGTCATATATAGTCAGTTCAGTTCTATTGACATTCAACCATCTGAAGAATGATTCAGCTAAATTAGGTAACTACCTTTCAATACACTGCTTATAAATATTTGATAAACCTTTCATTCATAAGTTGAAAAATATATATGGTATATGAAATATGAAAGCAAGATCCCTACATTTAATTATTTTGAATGAATCTTAAGTGTTGTATGTATTATCTTTTTCAATGAAAATATATTCATTGTTCATTAAATTTTGAAATTAATTTATTAGATCTTAACCATTCCTCTGAAAATGACAAGGCATGTGTCTCTTAGAAATATGATTATGTAATTTGGAACTCTTACAATAGTAATTATAGGTCACGAAATGGAAAAACAATAACCAACTTAAAATCAGTTCTTATAATTTGAATTGTTGGAACATTTTATGTGTCAAGTCTCTGCAAAATTTTATTCAAATTTAGATTTCGTTGTACTAACGTATGAGAGAGTTTCACTCACTGAAAATGATTCCAATTTTAACGACAGAAACCAATAGAAAATTGAGAAGTCAGTATTATTTGAGAAAATGATATATACTTCTCACATTTAAATTTAAAATGTAGTATTAACATTCAAATAACCCTTTAAGATTCTTCTTTCTTCAAGTTAGTTAATCATTCTTGTAGCATTTTCTTCAAAAGTAAAAAACATCAACCAAGATCATTTTATTTCCAATTTAACTTTGATTCTGACAACTAAAGGCATATTCGAGTGGGCAGCTTAATTAAAAGCTACATGCTGTTTCCCAAGTTTCCCAAGATGGAGATGTGAATTCTCTCATTGCAGATTTACAGCCTCCCTAATTACCTCATCTTTGAAACAATCCCTCCTTGTACTAGATTCTGCTTCAGAATATCGTTAAATTATTTAACTGGATATATTTATGAATTGAAGTAACAGCCATAAAGGAAGAAAGTCCTTAATATAAAAAAAGGAATAAAATTTTCTTAGTTGTACCTTCAAGAAAGCCTTAGTCATGGTTTCATATACAGTTAAAAATGTATAAAATTAGAATCAGAAATAAGATGTAGACAGGCACTGATATTAGGGAATAGGGTAGGAAAGAAGATGTTAAATATCAATATTCTGATATAATATGTGGAATAAACCATTCATTCTCCCTATGTGATATCTTTGATAACTGCCACAATTATAAATATTTAAGAAGGCTTCACTAATGTGTAATTTAGAGACCTTAAAATGCACTTGACCAAAAGGAAAGGTGGTAATTAGCATGCTGAATTCATGCCTCTTGTAAGCTGTTTATTAGTCCATGTGTTTAGTAGGGTAACATCCCTTTCATGGTCCTATATATTGATATATTAATTTAACATCCTCTGACTTAGAGAAACAATATACCATTTCTTTTCCTTTCTGATCTTAGTGGGATTAACTCTCAACCAGAAACAATGATTTGAAATCTCAACTATTCAGTATTTTGTTTTCATATTATCTACTTTGAGTTTGTAAGGAGTTAAGTTTAATTCAAATTGATGGTAATGCTTCCATATTCTTTGTCTTTCTATTTATTGTTTCTTGGCACATATAACAAATTCACATTCCCTAAGTTTCTAGTAATCATATCCTATTTTCATAATAGAATTTCTCTAATCTTCAGTGCAACACAGAATTTGTTCCTCTTAAAAAAGAGGAAAAATTGCCAGGCATGGTGGTCCACACATGTAATTCCAGTGGCTTGGGAGACTGAGGCAGGAGGATCCTGTTCAAAACCAGCCCCAGCAAAAGCGAGGTGCTAAGCAACTCGGAAAGACTCTGTCGCTAAATAAAATATAAAATAGGGCTGGGGATGTGTCTCAGTAGTTGAGTGCCCATGAGTTCAATCCCCCATACCCACCCCCGCACACACACAAAAGAGGAAAATACACAAGCAAAATATTTCTCATCTCATTGAAGTTTTTGCTCTAGTTTTCAATTTTAATTAATTAATACAGCATTAAATACCTAAATGAAAGAAGCCATATTTCCAGTGTATATTAGAAATTTAGGTAATTGGTAGGTCGATAACAAGAAAAATAATGGACGACAATTTAATACCTGTGATGCCAATTTAACTCAAGATTTTTAAAAAATATATCTAAATCACATATTCTTTATAAGTTAGCAGTTCTTTCTGCAACAACTTTATTCATAAGAATCTAAACCTTCCAAATTCTTTCACAAGAAAGGAAATAATGAAGTACGTATTTTTTCTTTATTGTATGGGAGGCTTTATAATGGTACCAAGTGCTGCATTTTTTTTTTATTGGCTCACAAATCTTCCACAGTGAATGTCATTAAATCATATATTTCTTCTGTCAATAATGAAGAAAAACATTATGCAAACAGGACTTTACCTTTGATCACCTTTAACATCTTAGTAAGATGAATCTATTTGGCATTTATTGCTAGACACAACAATTAGAATCATGTGGGTGCATTGTTGTAGCAGTCGATAATGGAGGTAAATAGCCATAATTAACTGATGAATACCGGTGTGGGAAAGGAGAAAACACATGGGTGGAATGCACAATGAAAATAGCTTTCTCAAAGTCTGATGGCACTTTGGAGATTCTACATATTAAATTTACATACACATCTCTCGTTAACAAAAAGCTCATGCTAAAGCAGACAAGCTGTCACAGAAATCTCCTGAACTTGAAGTCTAGGTATCTGACTCTGCCAAGGTGCATATATTTATAATACAGCTGAGCAAGGTTGTAAAATCTGGGATTTCTATCTAAAAATTTATATATTAATTGAAGATTTCTAAGTATGACGTGGTTAAAAAGTCAAGTTTGCTTTAAATTCACTAGAAGTAAGATTTAAAAAAATAATAATTTACTTGGAAAGCTCCCATTAACTATGACAAAACCACAACTTTGTATGATGTGAGAATTCTTTGGATCAATAAGTAAAAGAAGTTGGGATTTAAGAAAGCTTAATATTTAATTGACAGAGAAAGTGCTATTATTATTAAGTAAAATAAAATTAGATTAGAACCACTTCTTTCTTTGCCCCAGACTTTGAGCCATTACTAAAATCTCAATGCACTTGGCCATATTGCAATGCAGTTTTCTTAAATGGGCTGGAAAATGACAAACAGATAAGGAAGAGGCAAAGGGAACCATTTACTACAAACACAGTATAGGTAATATACAACACTGGGGATTGCATATTGACCTTCGGGCATTTGATCTCAATCAGCATGCCATGCTACAGCACAGGGACACAGAGTCATGTTTACAACACAGAGCTGAATTTAAGAGACTCACATAATTGCCTGCGAGAAGATACAGGAGCACTTCCATAAGCCGTGCCCTGTAAATAAAACACATTTTTTTTTTTGGAGCAAATGATGTCAGTATTTGTAACAGTAGGAAATGGTGGAAAATATAAAAATGAATAAAATATGAAATAAATGAAGATTGTTCTGGGGGCAGCTTTAATGAAATAAGGTCATGAGTTATTATATTTGATAGACAAATATATATTAAGGTAATACTTGTAGGAAGTGAAGTAAAAAGAATACACCAAAATAAGGAAGTAAAATGGAAATTACAGCAAAAGATGGAAGCATATAACTTTGACAGGAAAGGAGTTTGTGAAAAGTAGAACACACATGATATTTATGACGTGGCCTCCTTACAAAGTAGGTTCCCTTGCACCAAGTCCTTAGCTGATGCAAACATTTTTTTCAAAGCCTTTTAAACTAAGTAGTGCATGGATAGTTGCTCTTTCCTTTTTCTACCTCAAATGTTATAAAAGGAAAAAAAAAAGACTTAAATAAACTGTCCTAATCTTTATATCAACAAAATCGATCACTGAGAAACAATGTAATTTAATATGAAAAGTTATTAAGTGAAAATATTAATTGTATATGACATACACCAATGTTAGAATCACCACACTCTGAATACTTGGGGTATCTCTCTGTTAACAATGTTCTTTACAAATACACTTCACAAATTAAGTTGTATATTTTTTTGGCTGTCGCTGATCTCTGACACAAAATTATGTTAGAGTATACTCAAAGAGATATTTTCACATGTTAAGTAAATAAAAATCTGAAAAATATCAATATTTCATTATAAATATAACCCCCAAAGGAAATACTTTTTGAAAAATATTAATATTTATTGAATATTTTCTCTGTATAGTCCCTATGCTTTGCACAAGAAAACCATTATCTTCACAAGCTCCCACAATAGTCTCTGAGGTAGTTACCAATTTTTACTTTTATTATTATTCCCATTTTGCTGCTGAAAAAGCTCTTTTAAGATTGGTTAAGCAACTATAGATTCAGTTTAGAATCAGTTACAAAGCAATCCAAGTTTTTCAGGCTACATAAGTAATTAAAATGGTGGATCTGTCACCAAATGATCCCTGTTGCTGGAATATAATAAATTTTCCTTCTGATAAGGAATAGTAAATGCTAGTATTAAAGTTTTGGTCCTATAAAGGCATATGAGAGAGGGAACTCAAAATATTTGCATGGTTGCACTGAAGGACAATAAATAGGCATGTAAATGTCTTTCTTAAATTTCCTTCGTCCAAGAGTTTGTTTGTATCTCTAATGGGTTTAAGGAAAGGCATGTCCTTTTGATTATTTTCAATTGGGATTTGCTGGGGGAATGTTTAAATAAATTTTACTTTAGATAGTAATTTGTGAGTACATTTGATCAAAGAATTGTCACCTCCACTTGGAAGAAATCATAGTACTCCATAAACTTGCTACAGAAGCTCTGAGTAGAATATTTATTAGCACCCTCCCCATTGGTCCCTCACCTCAAACAGTACTGAACAATTCAAGACAGAATTTTGAAACACTGAATAATAGTTATTAAAAAATTATTTCCAAGTCCTGAAGTCTGTTAGGACTCACATTTATTAGAGATTTAACTAGAGAAAGATGAACAAATTCATTCCTGAAATAAATCAGAAGCAAACTTGCTATTGAAATAAAATGTAAAATATGGGACAGTAATATATTTATAATGCCCTGATGAGAGAAGCTAGTCTCCTAATTTCTAAACTTCAAGTTAAGGAAAATTCACAATTAGGTAAATCCTTAAGAGCTCAATAGAAAAATAGAAACCTGACAAAAGAAAAACTTGGCTTTAACTTTTTATCTAAAATCTCAGAACGATTTAATGCATGATACCTTTTCCTATTGTAAAACCAGATGTTTCATGATCTAGGTCCTCTGGGTTTCTCCCCAAATCACAATTCTCCCCTCCAGTTACCTATTTCTGCATCAATTAAGATTCTTTTTTATTATGCCTTGTGCAGGTGGTTGCTTTGTATTTGTGTTTTTCATAACACTTTCAGAGTAGTTTAATTTAGTTATATGTTTATACCCATTTGGACCATTTTACAATTCAAAATGCCATCACATGGCACCATAGAGACTAAATTGCACAATTTCCAAATTGTTCACGTATCAGACACAGACTTTATAAACTAATATATGTATGTCAGTTAAGAATAAAGGGGAACAAATATGTTTTTCCAAATGAAATATAGATTAGAGTAACAAAATATCACAGATTACCAAAAGAATCATTGCTAGAAAAATAATTGTGCTTGGGAAACTGCTTAACATAACAAGTTAAGAAGACACTTAAAGAGATATGACAACTAAGCCTAGTTTCTCCAGGTTGTTCATATTATTTTTTTCTAAATTATTTTATTTCTAAACAGTTGATTTTTAAAAACCATCTATAATTTGAAAGTATCAATTGAAACAAATTTAGCAATATTTATTGTATTAATATATCCAAATCAAGGCATAGAACTTGGTCATCCAAGCCATGGTTAAGAACAAGACAGTGCAATTTAGTTGCAGGGGCTTAATAAATTCAGCAGAGGAGTACTCTACCACAAGAGTTGTTTTCTGTACATATATATTTTTTTAACAAGAATAGTATAGTTCATGAGTATCATTATCTTTATTTAAATAATAACTTCACAGTGCTTTATGGCACCCCAGGGGCTTATTTTTTATGTATTACCATATTAGCAATGACAATGTTTTTGAAGCACATTTTCTCCATATGCTATAATGTCATTCCAGTTCTCACAAATGAGAAAGACAAAGTAGCAAAATAAATTTCCATGGCTACAAAACCAGGTCATGGCATTGACAGGCATAGAGCTGAGGTCCTTGGGCTGGGTCCTGGAATTTACCTACCAGATGCTGAGTCTAGATCAAGGTGAATATGAAGACAGAACCACATAAGTAGATGCAATTCTGGAAATTATGTGCATGTGGTTATTTTCTTTATAAACTATCTTGTAAATCATACCAGAAATTAACCCAAGATTCTGGAGCAAAACAAACATGAAACCAGAGATCCATAAAAGAAGGCAATAATCACCTTAAAACTCATACACACACACACATACACACACACACACACACACACACACACACAAATTTGACAAAACTCCTTCAATACCTTCCTACTCCTCTGGAAGCATTTTGTAAAAAAGGTTTTAGGCATAGCTCCAGAACACAGAGGTAGAAAAGAAGAACATAAAGTCTGATAAGGGCAAGAGTCAATACCATTTTTACCTGGAAAAAAATGTTAAAATAATACCTCAACTATGATTGATTAAAAAATGAGCACATATTCACCATCTCAGGACACACACACAATGCTTCACATGGAATATAAACATGAATATAAGAAATTTTCTAAATAACCTTTTATCCAAAGGCCTTGAGCCAAGTGGTTTTCAGATTTCAGAATTATTCAGAATTTACAAAATAACACCTCTAGCTAAATGTAGAATGGAAATAATCAGACATTAATATTTCTAGAGCAAAACTATAACCCTGCTATGATTAAAAAATTGTAAACAACTTCTTGTCAATTCAGATCATGTCAGATTTGGCCACCCACCAGATCATAAAAGAACTTCAAATTTTCAATGGATTTTATTTACTTTTCCTTTTGGATCTCAGAATTGTAGATAAGAGATGAAAGGGCTATCTCTTATTAAAAATTGCACAAATTATCTCATTAAAAATTAGAAACAAAGAGGAGCATGAAAGTGTTAGAAAATTAGAGTTTTAATTACATTACATTAAACCCTCATAAAGCTAAAATTCTCTTGACAGTGAAGTAGTTTAAAAAACCTTTGGTAGTTCAAAAATATAGTTGTTTAAGACTTGTTTAAGCATTGAGAAGAGTAATTGACTTCTGAAACGATTACTCGTAAGTAGGAAAATTTGGCCTTGGTAACTTCATGAGATATATATATATATATGCGTGTGTGTTTATATATGTATATAAAAACAGTAGGATTTAGTTAATATAATTATTTTAGATGTAGAATGGGTATAATTTTAAATAATGACAACATATTTCTGATTTAGTTAATATAACTATTTTAGATGTTGTAGAATGGTATGATTTTAAATAATGACATGACATTTCTGATAAATAGATTGATATTCTTATGTTCTTTCATGCTCTTTGGTACAATTTATATTTAAACTTTTAAGAACAATGTTTCAAGTATATATACCACCCAGAACTGTCTTCAAGACTACTTAAGATACATGGGTTAATAGTTCAGGAAATATGTAATTTGTAAAATAATTGCCAATTCCTTGACATCGAAAACTATTTGAGTGTGGGTATTTTCAGTACCTGGGCTATATAAGAAATGACTACTAGTTTTGTTCTTTCTTATATTCTTGTGTTGTTATTTATTTTAAACCTTCAAATAAAACTCATTCAAATATTCTCTTTCTTAAAATCCCTATTGACACACAGACCTGCCTAAGACATGCCCTTCATTTGCCACCTTGGTTGACATACATTGATAAAGTCACTTGCTCATTAATCAGACCAGGCAGTGTACAGAAGTTGCAAGGCAAAGTGCCTTTAAATAGACTGTACCTTTTGTACTCAGTGTGTTATCTTTATAAGACCAAAAATAGTGGTAATCAGGCTGAACTTCCACTGTTAGCATTTCAGACCTCATTTCAACAATAATTCCTTCACCATGTTTAAAGGTACTGTGGCGAAAATTGAGATGATATAGTGAGTAGGATTTCGTGTTAGATCTCTTAGCTACCAAAAGGGGAAAGAAAATAAGATGAATGAAGAAAAACAAATAACAGGGATTTGTGAGATACTTTTTATTTTCAACAGCCTAGTAGAAACTCAGAAATGAAATCTTGTAAGAATAAGGATGAGTCACATCTTTTAAGCCCCCCAATAATGCTGTTACTTCTATTTACTACTTATTTTTCTATTAAGAAAAAACCTTATTCAATGAATAAAATGAAATATAAGCCCTTCTTTATCTGCCTCTAATGGTATTTGGCATAATCAAATACAGTAAATAAAAATTCACTACAAATATTTGACATTCTTATACAGATTTTCATATAATTAATTTTAAACAATGCTAGTTTTGTGAGATCCTTATAAATGATTAATTGAGGTATGAAAAATACATAAATATTCTTATATGAACTTAGCTTTAAATTCTTTTTTCTTGTCTTAAATTGCCTCTCTAAAGTGATGATTCTTCTGCAATTTTTAAAAACACATCTTCACTATTTCTTTAGTAAGAAACCCAGAAGGTTAGGAATGAACTCTGATGGTACTCTGAGAATTGAAATGTAGTATCACCCATAAGGAAAATATAAATTCTTTCTCATGCTTTAGATCATTTTAACTTATAATAGTAATCACAACTTACTGTATTTCCTAGGGATTTCCCAAGGCAGAGCCAAAGGCAATCAGTTTCTTCTAGCTAGTCATAAATGTCCTGTGTTTCTTTCATTGCTTAAATATTGCCCTAAGCCCTTTTCTTTTATTATATCCCTTTGAAATGGAGTGAACCATTTCCCAACAGACACTTATCAAGGAGAAGTTTGACATTTGCAACAATAAGCAGTAGCATGCACTGTGTATAAATATGAGGGCCTGAAAGACTTGACTTCATCCCTCTAATTATTTTAGAGTTGTATTTTCTGGTTTTGAGTTCATTTAGCATCAATAGAAATTAAAGTCTTTTAAATGTCAGTGTTCTTCACACTACACAAGCAGGGAAAATAAGTTAAAGTGGAGGACAATCTATTGAGGTTTCTTGTTTTTTGTACAAACATTCACTTTCTTTTTTCCTCATTTGACACAGATGTGTCAATTAAAATAAACTATATGCATTTTACAAAAAAAAATCCCCCCAAATTTATATATATATGTGCATATATATATATATATATATGGGGAGAGAGAGAGAGAGAGAGAGAGATTGGTTCTTCTAAAATCTCACACCTGACATACACAAAGGCACTCCAAAACCCTTTAGTGATTTATCAGTAGTGGTAGAATTCCAAAACCTTTGCTTGACCCTGGGCTTTTTTGTGTGAGCCTATCTTTACCTGCTCTTTATATTTACCTTATCACTTTCTAAATAACATTCAAACTGCTTTTTAAATAAATAGGAAATGGGGAAATCTATAGATTGTGGTAGGTAGAGAGGAAGGAGATCATTCTGCAAAGTTAATGTTTTAAGCGGCTAAATTTGACTCATCTGATTAAGTTCACAAATTGAAGGTACAGTAATACTCCAATTAAGTGAACTCTGATATCCAAAATATTTAGAAGCTTGAGAGAAATGTGACCCAGAAAGGGAAATGATCCATAAGTAGTATGAAAGAAACTGCAACATTGCACTATTTCATGGCCAAAGAATATAGCTCTCCTCAGGTTAGAACATTTCATAAAATAGATCAAACCAGTGCCCTCTCATTTGACAACATGAGGACCTGCCCCTCACTTGAGAAATACTGTAAAATCAGGCATTATAAATCTGCATTTCCATATGTTAAACATTCTAATTTAAAACATGTAGAAGTCCTTTCCTTCATCTAGATTTTAATATGGGACTGAGAGCTTTCCTCTGAGTGAGTGCTTTCTTCATTTCTATTTCCTCCTTCTCGCATTGTGACACAGTAATACATCTCCCTCAAATTCCAGTTCAAGTTAAAGTGGTCCTAGAGCTTAAATTTCCTTGAAAAGGAATATGGATATTTATTCTTTGTATGCATTTCATTATTTTTGCCCCAATTTTTCAGTCTTTTCAATATTTTCTAAAACATTGGACTTGATTTTGCTTTTCTTTTTCATTTTCCTATTTTATATTTCTCTAATATTGAGCTAGTTCACCTAATAACAATATTTAAAATAACTGTTTAAACTAGAAGAACCAGATAGGAGGAAAGAACTCAAGAGACAACTGTGAGCAAACCAACAGGGAGAGGAGAGGCTCATCACCTGCACCATGGTGACCTTACAGAGGGAGCATGCCATTCAGATCAACCCAATGTATAGATTAAGTGAAGTCCACCAGGACCCTGGAATGATCAAACAAATGTAAATTTGCTGAATTGCTCAGTTCCTTTTTTGTTTTGTTTTGGTATCAGGATTGAACCTAGGGGTGCTTAAACACTGAGCAAAGTCCCCAGCCCTTTTTAGTTTTTATTTTGAGTCAAGGTCTCACTAAGTTGCTTAAGTCTTCACTAAATTGCTGAGGCTACTTTAAATATGTAATCCTCTTGCCTCAGCTTCCAAGTCTTGGTTCTCTTATTTTTTAACAACAGTATAAGTTATGATGTGATATATTTGATCAAAAACTGATTTTATGATCCTTGCATGATAATTTTCAGTTACCTGGAAATTCCCCTAATTCATAGAACCTGAGAGCTTTGTGATGGTAGGGATTTTGTACGTATCAGTATATAATAGTTTATGGTTGTATAAATCATTGTTTATTCAAAAGTTAATTTTCAAATCATTTTATATAAAATATTCAGTAACATATTCAATGGATTATGATTTATTTTTATAGAGAAGTTATAAATTCATCACAATTTCAAAGAAAGACTTTAAAGGCCAATATCAAAGTTTAGTATTAGTAAGTGAAATTATTCTGTCATTTTTCTCAGGGGCTAAAAATTTAAATCACTGGTTATTGAAAATTCAAAAGAGATTTTGAAGGAAATGTCATAAATTACTTCTTATATTTCTTCCTTATGACTTATTCATATCAATAACAAGAAAATAAGTTCAAACACAACCAAAGCTAATCATGTCATTAGTACCTAACCCTAGGGAAAAAAGCACATGTAGTAAAGAAATATTAGAAACATATAGATTAGCTGTACATACTTTTAGATAAATGCTGTAATCTATAAAATTTCAGTAAAATTCTTTATGAATCAGGAACTTGCCCTCTTACTCATAATCAGATTTTACTTTCTGTAGCCACCATGTGGATAGTGGCTAAACTGGTGAAGAATCTTTTCAGTATTATCCTTAACAAACTATGATATAGATTTAGTAATCCATTATGCTTAATAAAATATAGGACTCACAATTGTAGTATGAGAATGTTTCATGGGGAAAAAAATCCAGGATTGTGCTTTTTTGGTGGTGGTGGGGGTACCAAGGATTGAACTCAGGGTCATTCTATCATTGAGCCATATCCCCAATCCTATTTTGTATTTTATTTAGAAATGGGGTGTCACTCAGTTACTTAGCCCCTCAAGGTTGCTGAGGCTGGCTTTGAACTCAAGATTCTCCTGTCTCAGCCTTCTGAGCCACTGGGATTACAATTGTGCACCACCATGCCCAGCCAGGACTATGGTTTTTAAAAGAAAGAACAAAGGAAACTTTAAGCATTAGAGAATAGTTGGATGATTCTTTTCAGAAAATGCTCTGTTCGTTAAAGGACAAGTTAGTTTGGAATTATTCTAAGTAAACATAGTCACTTATTACTGGAAAAACAAAGCCATACACCTTTAAAATATTAGAAAGTAGAAAGACGACAGACTTCACATCCAGTGCTAACTACAAGGATGTATTTATTGTGCAAGCAACTATTCTTTCCTCATTATATTTTTAAATGATAAAACTGCGGGAGACATTGAAATTCTCAAAAAAAGAAAAGAAAGAGCAGCACTTTTTTTTTTTTACAGTTCTTGGGTAATAAAAAATAATTTGTGCTCTCCTGAGGAAGACATTCTATAAATGCAATATAAATGTGCTTTAGGAAAATTACCAGACAGTCTCTAGCTCACCCATCATTAGTTTTTCATCCTGGTGGTTTGTTAAGGCAGCAGGGAGCATATTTATGGTTATGGTACATGGGAGTAAAATTATTTCCCTGTCTTTCTCATTTGTCCATGCTAACACACACACACACACAGACACACACACACACACACTCGTGCCTGTGTATTCTTCATTGTAAATACCATCCTTGCAAAATGGATAACATTATAACGAACCTCAAGTTATCATTTTATTTTAACAACTTAGATTTTTAAACATGTATCACCACACTTCTATTTTATACATACTAAAGTGAAGGTTTAAAAAAAGGGGGGGTTTTCATTTCTAGAATCTTCTAATAATTGAATCAGGAGAATTCTTCCAGTATTTATATTAAAAAGGTTCTCCAATTTTAATGATTATCATCATTATTTTTCTATCAGACTTCGCTTTTCAAACTAAACTACCCTAGGTCTTCTACTTTCTTTTTATGGCTATAAGCTTTCAAATCTTCTAATGCATAATATTTAATGCTGTTCCAATATATATCAAATGTCATCTTGGCTTATAAAGTAGAAAAGTAGAAGCAAATTTAGACTTAGATAGCTAAAGGAATCTGCCAGAGATGTGTGCTAGGGTAATAGCTATAAAAATGTGGGTCAGTCATTTTACAGAACTCAGTGTCCTCTGAATTTGCAGTCTTGGGTGCTCATTTTGTAATATAACTTTCAAGTGATATATATTTAGGACAATCAATAATTTGAGATTTTACTGTAGGCAGATGAAACAAAATGAATAAACGTGAATTTTTAAAATTGGCAGTAGGCTGTAAAACCTTAAGTGCAGGATGTCATAATTAAAATTAACCTCTTCTGACCCATTACAAGTAGAAGATACAGACACTTTTTCTCATTTAGCTATATTAGTTATATTTGTAGTAAAATAAGCATTCTAAAATAGTCACTGTCATAGTGTTCAGTCAAATTTATTGAGGCAGTTCTTTAAACATTAGACAAAGCTACTTCAACTGCCTTTTTTCTAGGATAAGCTTGAATGAGCAGTAATTCTCACTATACGCAGAGATATCATGTATGCATGATATATCCTGTATATTTCAGGATATTTTCACATTTGCAATTTCATTTGCTTCTTACAAAATCCCCGTGAGCCAGATAATATTATCCCCATTTTGCAGATAATGATACTAAGACCCAGAATAGTCAAAAGAGTTGGGAAAGGCCTATGAGTTAATAGTACTAGAGAGAATTTGATGGTAAAGGAATTTGGACTATGCTAAACTGAGCTAAGCTGAGCAATTAAGTGAAAAACTTTTTTTTCATGTGATAAGAGCCTCAAGCTTAAATCATAAGGATTGAAATTTAATTATCATCCTCTTCTATAATTTTCAGTGAGTTTAGAAATGTTTTTGAACGTTTTGGTCTACAGTATCGTCCTATTCAATCATAGTGACACTGCTTCAAATGTAGCTAGAAACTCATAAAAAGAGATTAAGGAATGTTCTAATTTTTTAAAGCTTTGTAATTTAATCGGAATTTAGGTTGAAATTTAGGGTGCAAATGAAATATGAATGTGTTTTCAGGTTATACTAATTAGCACTATGAAATGATATCAATTAGGAAAAAGTAAACTGTAGTTGAGGAAAGTTATAAATTAATACATTCATTCAACTTATCTTCTTACATACCTAAAATCCACAGGTACTGTTTCAATTATGTGTTCAACTATGGGCACCTTCCCCAAAAGGGGAGATATGCTGCCATACTTTGAACATCTACAGAGTGCCAGACATTTGAAGGTCCAATAAAAAGAAATACATCATTACCCTATGTACATGGATGATTACACGAATGGTATGAATCTACATCGTGCACAACCATAGATTTGTGTACAATGAATCAAAATGCAGTCAGTAAAAATAAAAAATAATTATAAAAAATAAAAATAAATAAAAGACCTGCTATAATTTAATAATAAAGAGGTGTTACCATTCATTGAGATAATTGTTTTGCACTATGTTCATTAGGAGTATTTTAAACTCACAGCAAACTTACTAGGTAGATATTATTTGTTTTCCTATTTTCCAAGAAGGAAACACACAAAAAGAAATTAAATAATTTGCCCAACTTTTCAGAGTCACAAACTATAAGTTGAGATTTGAACCCAAATAGTTCAACACCAGATCCATGTTCTTAACCACCATAGTCTGTAGTTTTTACAATAAAATCACATTTTTATAATATTTTAGTCTTCACAGTAATGCTCTGAGGTGAATATTGCCTTCATTTAACAACTTATGAAAATGAAGTTTATATAAGAGCATAAACAACTTGCATGAAGTCTTACAAACCCATCCTACTCTCAAATCTACCATACAAGTTGCATTAGGACTCTTTAGTCCAACAGTACACAGGAGCAGATGAGTCATATCTTTGGGGCACAGGCAAAATAAAGGTACAAATAAAAGATCATGCATATTTTAAATATTGTTTCTTGCTTTGTAACAATTCAAAAATCATCATCATCATCAGTGGAGAAAAAGACTAGCTTAATTGGATTTCTTTGTTCTTATTGTCTGGCTTAGTATCATTTTCATTTAGATTATATTTGTGAGGGGGTAGAGTAAGCAATAATGAAACTACAATTTTCAGTGCTCAGAACTTTCAAAAGTCTTATTCATATTCTGTGTATCTCATTTAATAGTCACACCGTCATAAATGAGATAGTATCATTTGTGGTAGAGAGCAAACGATATTTAACCATTTATTCAAGTTCACAAGATTAGTTAGTAGTAGATATGAAATATAAATTTCTGGGCATTATGACTCCAAAATCTGAGTTATTTCCAAGATATCATACTGATAACTAGTCGATTCAAAATACAATTATTGGGATAATGTGGAAACTTAAATCACATCATAGGAGAAGCAGTTAGGAGAAATAAATATATTATTTTAAAGAAGAAAAAATTCAAGGTACTAGAAAACTGACTTACAGTGTATTTTCAAAGAGGGAAAAAAAGTGTATTATCTTAATAGAGTAAGCAACAAAAGATGGATGAGAAAAGTACCGTAATTTCAATTAACCCAAGAACTTTGACAGTCTAATCTATTATCAGTCGTATGGGGTAAAGACTGTAAAATCACATTGGTGAGGTAGAAAGACAGTAAGAACTCTTGTGGTAGGGGGCAAGGTGTCTAGAACACCAGATCTCAAAACATGATTATATTTTGGAATCATCTGGAAAATTAAAAAAAAAATTCCTATGTACCACCTCCTATCACTTTGACTTAATTGGGAAGGGGTATGTCCTAGCCAACAGGATTTGAAAAAACTTCCCAAATAATCAGTTCTAATGATTGACAACCACGAGACTAGAAGTCTTGTGAAGTGTTTATGACTGTAGGGAGTCTTCTGCCATAAGATAATTCAAACCTAAGTAGAACTTGGCGAAACAGCATTTTTGAAAATTGGTTTTTAACAAGGAATAATTTTCTTAGCAT
This sequence comes from Glaucomys volans, assembly GCA_020662805.1. Lineage (NCBI taxonomy): Eukaryota > Metazoa > Chordata > Mammalia > Rodentia > Sciuridae > Glaucomys > Glaucomys volans. Next base: position 423,547 of record JAJEJO010003283.1, on the reverse strand, counting down.
AATAGTTTAGACCCCATATTTGGAGCCACACTGAGCAAAATTCTGCCTCTGCCAACAATCTCTCTGAGGCTCAGTTGTTTCATCTACACAGTGGAATACCAGTATTTCTCCCCTTATAGATTAGTTAAAGGATTAATGTAAGTTCTAGCACAACATCTATAACATAGTTTTCATTACTTACATGATGAATTCCAGTGAGGTAGAAGGTACTATTAAGGACTTTTGTTTTGTTTTGTTTTTTCTTTTTTAAGAGTCCAAGTGTGAGGGTGCACTTGTCTCCTGGGGAGGTGATAGATAGGGAGAACAGTGGGGGATGCTGTTGGATAATTAGTGACATTTTCTCCTCAGCACTTTATTGCATATTTTTCATACCCCTTGAACTTATACAGTGTGCTATTGTTTTTAGAGTGACAATGTAAGCTCACCCAGGTGAACTCATATACTATTAAAAGTAATAGTATATAGAATCTGAGGTCATACTTACCTGATTGTATATCCACATCAACCCTAGAAATTAATTCTGCTGTAAATTGTTTTCATTTGGAAGTTTGTGCTCTTGTGAATCTGACACATAATAATATACATGAAAGTATAAACATATTTGAACATTCTTCTATCATTGCTTGTATTTGGAATCCTCTGGAAAATTAAAAAAAAAAATACTCATGCCTACGTACCACCTCCTGTCATTTTGATGCAATTAGTATGAGGTATGTCCTAGCCATCAGGATTTAAAAAACTTCCCAAATAATCAGATCTAACCTTTGACAGCCACTAGATTAGAAGTCCAATGAAGTGTCCATGACTATAGGGAGTCTTTGGCCATAACATAATTCAAACCTTAGAAGAATTTGGTGAAGTTAATTTTGATCTTTTTTGCAACTGCTTCCTTTCCCAAATGCTTCTAAGTGGAACAAATTCTCTCTGTCAGAATACTAAGGTCTTGCTCAAGTTTGTAAAGCTCAAATCCTTTCATAAATATCACAGCTTCTTTTAAGACTGTCAGGAAAATGAATATCAGAGAATGGGCTCACATAAATGCTGTGAGAACAAATAAGCATCCCATTTCATCTAAGTTATTAAATTAAAACAAGATCATGAAACTGATGTTTTTGTTTTCAAAGATAGAAACATGGCAATGCATTTACCAGATCCCTCGAATATACATCTTTACTACGACAATCACACAGAGCATTTCACTTCTCTTGTGATGCTTCTGAAACTTACTTCCATCAAGATTATTTTTAATAATGCCATTTTAACTTTCAATTATCTTCATATTTTTCTTGTTTTTTAAAAAATGCTTTTTTATTTATTTTCCCAAACTTCTCTCTATGTATAATTGTTTTGGTTGCAAGTTTAATTTAGATTATACTTTTTATTATTTTCAGAATTTAAGACCATTTTAAATTATGGTATTAATAAGATTATTATTTCATAACATATGGAATGAAGGTGAAAAATAATGTCATTAGAATACATCAGTTCCTCTGACTCTACCTGCACCATGTTGGTAACCTCAAACTAGTTATATTCTTTACTTCACTTTTCACCTATAAATTAATTAAATAGTTTTTGTAAAGTACTTATTGTTCAGTATTTAATAAGCACTATGGTTTTATTTCTGTATAGAGGCACAGGTCCTGACATCTAATAAGTATCAGTGAATCAATCAGAGGTCAGTCACTTATATCCACAATTAATTATTGGTGTGCAGTCCTAAATTGTCACAATCTCTTTGAGCTTCAATAACCTTATCTTAACCACAAAGATAATAACACCTGCTTTGCCACAGGACTGCTATGACCATCAGTCAAATACTGAAATAAGTGAGACCAGTGTTAAAAACAAAAAAGAAAAAAAAAACCTCAACTAAAATGCTCTACCCATACAAGCTATTATTAATATTGACATTGACTCAATTTATCTGATAATGTGTTTTCATGTATCAGGCAAAGAGAGTTTGCTTAACCCAGGAGGCACAGAATCTGGAACCATATAGCTCCTCTCAGGGAGGCTATGCCTTATCAACAACATTGTCTGGAAATACTGCTGACTTTCCCTTTTTTTAACTGCACCCTGTTGTATTTTATTGTAAACAAAATATTAGCTATCCAAAGCTGTCAATAGAGTTACCTATGTAATTTTCTATGTTTTATAATTTTGTGTATGTTCTACCTTTAATTATGTTGTAATAAAATATATTTTTATTCAGCTGATTCTAACTGAGCACAAACTCTGCATTATTGAGACCTACAGTAGTAAAATTAATTGAATAATCACAGCATTTGTTCACATAAAATACATAAAGTGATAACTGATGTTTATATAAAAATATTGAGTATCATATCCCACACCTAGTGAAAATCTCACCAATTTCTTTTTTTTTCTTCTGGAAAAAGATGTCTTACTAAAGCAAAATCGTTAATCCTAAACAGCCTCCAGTTAAATGCTTAAATATTAAAATAAATCTTTTCTTTTTCCAAATAATTCTCAGAGTAAAGTTATAGTGCAATAAGGAAGACATATTTTGATCTGAAGGTTAACACTAAATATTTTTCTTCTGGTCTCCTGGCACACTGGCAGCACCTATAAAAGTGGCATTTGCATATGCTTTTCTACAGTGGACTTTCAGTACTAAGGTAAATCATTCTAATTCAGAAAAAGCTGAATTGCTTCTTTACAAATACCTAAACCTAATTTTAAGTATACTGTGAAGTCACAACACAAAAATGTTTATTTCAATTATGTATCATTTGTCCTTTTTATTCTTAGTAAGATTGTTTTTTGAAAAAAAAAATTCACTTGCTTAATTTTAAAAGGTCATTTAACCACTGTGTAATAAAACCATGCTTCACTGTCTGCTTTGCATTAGACATGATTCTAGACATACAGAAATGTTTGGTGTATGTTTGTGTGCATGCATGTGTGTATTCAAATGAGGCATGCAAATGAAAACATGAATATTAAAATATTTCATGTTGAGCCCAGCTTGAAGCTAAAAAATTTAGGATTAATTATTGACTGAATTTTCTTTTTGATAAATAAAGCAAATATTGATTGTACCTTGTGAATTCCACTAAATCAGTGGCGTACTTTAGAGCATGCCAACATTTATTAAGATAATACAGATGAAAGTTAGTGGAAATTTTATCATCTAGCATTTCTAATTACATGCTAATACCTCTCTTTGTTGTATATTTTTACTAATAATGTCACTCTTTGGGGGGCTACAGTGATACTTTCTACTTAGATATGAACTTGGAAAGAATGGGAAAAGATTTTTCTCTTAAAATATATAAATAGACTGAAATAATAAAAAGTTTCCATAAAGTGACAGGATGATTTCTAGGCCTTTAGGACTATGTCATGATTGACTATATAAAAATACCTAAAGTAAAAATGTGACAGAAGGGAGTTTATTTAGTACAGGAAGCACAGCACTGGGAAAGACACAGGGTCCTCCCAGGAGTAGGTTCTTCTGTTTCAGTGACCCTGTCGTGCAAGTTTACTTTTAGCATAATTCCCCTTAAAATGAAAATCAAGCAACTAACTCCTGAATTAAATGCTCACTAAGCCTATTTTACTCTAAGGTGGCTTTCTCTATGCCACCTACATGGAGACAAGTTTGAATAAATCAGCTGCTTTCCCAATGCAGTTAGTGTTCTAACTAAAATGAATAAATCAGAATCTTGATTTTATACATCAATCTCATAAACTCAGTTTTTGCGATTTTGCCTGTGAGTGATGGGTTTGCTCTTGGAATGCTAAAAGTAGTTGATCATCCTTCAAGGTTGACAGACACTTGAACTTTTGAAAAAATCCCTATTGACTATTACATTCCCTCAGTAATAATAACAATAGTAGACACTTATAGAGGTCTAACGTGTGAAACACTGTTGTACTTCAAATGCATTCTATGGCCATAAGAGGATTGTAAGTTAAACTTTTTTTTATCATATCCTCCATTTTGGATGAAAAAATTTTGTTGTAAAAGTCAACAGTAGGCATTGAACCTAGTCACTCTGGTACCCCAAACTGTGTCCCTGACCTTTGTGTGCATGAGGATTGTAGAGGACTTGTTAAAATGATCAATATTCTTCAATGCCTATTGATATCACATTAATATGGCTTTCTTTTTTATCTTTCGTCCTGCAGGAGTTTTCAGAGAATTTTTCGTACAGCTAAATAAAGTTTTATAACAAGGCTAATAAAAATAAAATTTTTTTTAACTTTAGTGGGTTCTAAATATACTATAATATTCTTTCAATCAGATATAAAATATTATTAGATAGTAATAAAAGTATTTTTAAATATTTTTAGAGTAATTGGCTTCTAAAGTTATAGAAATTTCAAGAAAACTAACTTTCTGTATTTTAACCAATTTTTAAAAATTGTACTAAAGTACAACTAACAAAATTACCATCTGGACCTTTTCTGATTGTAGAGCTTAGTGATATTAAATACATTCAAAATGGAATGCAACCATCAGGGCCACCCATCTCCAGAACCCTTTTCCCTCTTGTGAACTGACCATCTGTACCCATTAAAGAATAGCTCCTCCTTCTCAGTCCCTGGAATCCACTACTTTGCTTTCTGTCTCTGATTTTCACTACTTAAGTATTCCATTTGAGAGCAAGAACCTTCTTTGTTATTGGTTTGTTTTCACTCAGCATAATGTCCAAAAGGTGGATCTATTTCACAGCATGTCAAAATTTCTTCTTTTTTCTGTTTTATTGGTGCATTATAATAATACATAATAGTGGGACTTATTCTGCCATATTCATATATGCATATAATATAATTTGATCAGTCTCATTCCCCAGAAATTTTCCTCTCTTTTTAAGGCTGCATAATAATACATGGTATGTATATACCATATATAATTTTTATTTAATTGTCAATTTATTTTACATCCTTTCATTTCATCCTGTATTTCTTTATAGCATATGTTTAGTGGTGAACTATCTCAGTTTTTGTTTGACTGGGAATGTTTTAATTTCTCCTACACTTTTGAAGAATGATTTTGCCAGATATAGAATTCTCAGTTGATAGGGAGTTTTTGTTTGTTTTTGTTTTGTTTTGTTTTTCTTTCCTTAGCTCTTTGAATATATTCACACATTGCTCTTTGGCCTCCAAAAATTCTGATGAGAAACTGCTCATAATCTTAGTAAAGTTACCATGTCTGTGATATACTACTTCTCTCTTGCTGCTTTCAAGATTCTCTATTTCTTTGTCTTTGAAAAAATTTATTTCAGTGTGTCTCAGTATGGGTCTCTCTGAGTGTATCTTTGTTGTCATTCATTGGACTTCTTGGATGTTTATATTCACATCTTTCATCATATTTGGGAAAATTTTAGCGATCATTTCTTCAAATATTTTCTCTGCCCTACCCCTCTCTATTCTCCTTCTGTGACTCCCCCATACATATGTTGATATGCTTGATAGTTCTTTATGTTTAGTTTTATCCAAATTTTTTTTTGGGTGTGTGTGTGTGTGTGTGTGTGTGTGTGTGTATGTGTTCACTTTGAGCTCAATAATATCCATTTTCTTATTTTTCATTCTGCAGATTCTTTTTTCTGCCTGCTTGGTCTGTCTTTGAATCCCTGTAGTGAATTTTTCATTCATTTATTGCATTTGTGAGCTTCAAAAAAATTACTTTTAATTTTAGGTTTTAGGAGTTTTTCAGGTTTTCCACCTCTTTGTTGATATTTCAGCTTATTCTTACAGGATTTTCTTTAATCTCTCTGTATGTTGCTGAATATCTTTGAAATCAGTTATTTTAACTTTGTGTCTAGTAAGTCAATCATCAGATCTCTTCAAGGGAGTGTTTCTGCTGATTTATTTATTCTTTCCTTTGAATGGCCCATTCTTTCCTGTTTCTTTCTATGCTTTGTGATTTGTTGTTGTTGTTAAAAAATGGACATTTGAATCTAATAATGTGGAAAATATTGAAATCAGATTCTTCCTCTTCCCTGGGGATTTCTGGGTTTTGTTATTGTCTTTATTTCTATAAACTGTGTCAAGGATCAATCTGAAATATAAACTTAAGTTCTTATCAGGTCTTAGTTCTGAGTTCTCATTCTGGGCATGCATGGTCACTTTCTAATTTTCTCTGTATATATGGTTGCTTCTGAATGTCCTAATCTTTAATATTTGGTTCTCAAAAAAATATATGGTTGGAGGGTGAGGGATAAAAATGAAAATGGAATAAAAAAGGGTTCCAGTCTTTAACGTGCCCTGGCAGTCACTACAGCCATAAGGATAGGAGTTTACAATAATTGGGAAGGTGTAACTACAATGGCCTCTCACTTCTTTCCTGCATCTCTTAGATGAGAATTATTCATTGGCGACAGGGTCCTTTTAGCTCACCCTGACTCACAGAAGCCACATGCAAGCTCCTCTAAACACATGTGCATAGCTATCTGTCATGCAGCTGAGGATTAAGGATGGGTAATTGCTATTGTGCTGAACTGAATATCAACTAAAATTAACCATAGTTTATCATCAAAAAAATTTCCCCTTGAAATTATAGGCCTTCAATAGACTACAGAATTCCAAAATAATTGCATCAGAGATTCTGCAATTTTTATCTAACCGGGGTGACAGATTCCCCGTGTTTCCTGCACTGCCATCTTTCAAGAATACTCTCAGTATTTTTAAAGGGTTTTTAAAATCAAACCCTCACCCACAATAATGTAGTAATTATACAAGCTAATATAGGAAATTTGAACTTAATGAAACTGAAATCATACATCTATTTATTAATCACAGCTATTACATCACAGTAGCTGTAGGTTGACTTGTCTTTTTCTTTTTATTGCCAAGAGTAATGGGTTAAATGAGTTTCTAAAGGCAAAAAAAGTCAGTAAATCTCTAATAATGCATTATTTTCAAGTAACTCTAATATTTACTAGTGATAAATTCACTTATTAAATTCTTACTCCAGGCCTGCTATATATAAAAGACCATGATGGTATAGAAAAAATTATGAAAATATTTTCTTTTATCCAAACAAAATGCAACAGTAATAACAATACAGCTAGACTATGTTAAGTGCTATAAAAGGGGTAAGATTATAGATCATTTCTGAACCATGTTTGCTTACTCAAGATACATTTACTCTAGGTCATGAACAGTTAGGAGGGACTGAGAATTCAGCAGTAAATGGAAAATTCTAGTAAGAGGAGAAAGACATTAAAAAGTTTCAAATAGGGCTGGGGATATAGCTCAGTTGGTAGAGTGCCTGCCTCACAAGCACAAGACCCTGGGTTCAATCCCCAGCACTGCAAAAAAAATTTTAAAAAAAAAAAAAAAAAAAGTTTCAAATATATAATGTGTAAGGAAGTGATAAATATTACTTGGTCAAGAAAGGGGAAATAACTAGACAAAATGAGGAAATGACCCACGAAGTCCTTGTTTGGAGAAGAGCATACATGTTTGAAGAATGAATCGTAGATTAAGAAAGGCTAATTTTTAGTCCCTCTTATTAAGAAAATTGCATATTTGTGTTATTGTAAAGTGTAATTTAAGCCAAATCCTGAAGGACAAATAAGATTTTTGCAAAGAATGGTAAGAAAAGTAAATTATTAGAAGAATGTTTGGCTTGAACAAAGACAAGGTGTTGGGAAAGGAGAATATTGTATAATAGAATGGAGTTTAGCTGACATATAAGGTATACAGAAGACAGAAGTGTAGGTGAGGCTGAGAAACAAAGTTGAAATGGGCTAAAAATGGTAAGGGCCTGAAATTTAGGACTGCCTGTAGAAAAGGGATACATATGTAAAATCAGAATATGTCACTGATAAAAGTCTATGATTGGCTTGTTTTGCTTACAGGGAAAATAATGTGGTCATATCTAGTTTTAAAGTGTGGTATCCAGTGACTTTTGAAAATTGTGTTGTCACTTATAGGAAAATAAATTTGGAGGAAGAATCCATTTGATGGCAATTGCTGAATGACAACAACCACTGTACTAAAAACGATTGTAAATTATAATTGAAAATATGACCAATATGTTTGAATCATATTATACCATAGGAATCTATGTATGTATTATGCATACTTATATTAATATTCCATGAGTTTAACCAAATTATGTGACCAGATACAACTGCTAAACTTTTGTGTATAAATATGCTTACTTAAATGAAATAATTGGATACTCTATTTTCAAATATTAGTAAATTTTTATGTGAAAAATCAAAAAAGTATGGGCAAGGGCACAATGAGTAAATTATTTAGTGATATATATATTTCCATATAATTTCCTAAATTTCTTTATCCCTTGAAGGAGTATAGCATTGTACCTAGGAGCACTGTTCGAGCACTGATTGAGCTTATTGGCATTACTATGGTGTTTAGTGAGTTAGGAAAAAGTCAGTCTACCTTTGGAGACAGAAAGTGAGGCAATATCTAAAAATGTCAGTTCATCTAGTAATGGTAATAAAAAGTGAAACTTTGAGCTCCATGGTTTCAATAATTTTTGTATTTTGAGAATTACTTAGAGTGGAAGCATGTTCTCATGTGGTCACATCTCCCACAATTCTCCTTAGTAAGTAAAACTTAAATTATGGTAAAAACTTAAATTACTGAGAAAAAGAAAGACATTTCTTTCCCTTGTGTATAATAATACTACTATAACTATCTTCCTGTGACACCTAAAAACATGAAATGGCTTAAAAAGTCAACCAACTCAAAACATCAAATTCTAGGGAAAAAATGTGAAACTATACTATTCATGGGTTCTTTTTTAAAAAAGTTTTATTTTAGTATAGATTTAGATATACAGAAACTTTCAATGATAGCTTCTACTCTATTTACATGATTTATAACATAGAAATTCAATTGAGTTTTTAAAATTCTACAGTATAGTTAGAATAAAGGGCCAAAGAGAAAATTCAGGTTATAAGTAGATCTAGTACCATACATACAAAATTAAGGTATGTCAGGGAGTCTTTCTGTCTTCATTAAGAATTGTAAAACTTTTCATTAAAATTACCTTAGTTTTAGATTTATAAAAAATAAAATAAACAGGAATAATACAGAATTCCCATGGACCCCTCGTCAGTTTCCACAATTAACATCTTACATTTGTATATTTATAACAATTAATAATGTAACATCTTACATTTGTATATTTATAACAATTAATAATTAACAATTAATTTGATAACCCTTATTATCTAAAGTCCATATTTTATTCAGATAGTTTTTAGTTTTTACCTTGTCTCCTATTTCTGCTCCAGAAGCCATTCAGATACCACATGATATTCAGTCATGAAATTTTTCAGGGTCCTCTGTCTGAGACAATTTCTCAGACATTCTGTGATTTTGAATGACTTGATGATTTGTAGGAGCACTGTTCGGGCATTCCATTGATTATACTCTAATTGGGATTTATCCAGTGTTATTTTCATGATTGGATTGAAATTATGATTTTTTTTCTGGAGAGAAACCATAGAGGTTAAGTGCCAATCTCATTATCTCATATCCAAATATGCAACCATCAACATGACTCATTACTATTGATGTTGAGGCATAGCTCATATGTAAACATAAGGTATGGGGACAATATTCCACCTCCATAGGGAGAAAAAGCTACATGAATTATTTGGAATTTTTATGCATGGAAGCTTTCCCTCTTTGTTTATTCTTTATTTATATGCCTGTGCATTTATGGGTATTTATTGTTTGGATTATAATCAATGCATGTTCTTAATTTTATTGTACAAATTAAGAAGCATTGGGAGTTTTTTCCATTGGCTCTTGTGCCTTTTTGACATACTTAAAAATGTGTGGTTTTCTATTTGGATGTTCTCTGAGTCTGTCCTTACTTTTATACATGATGCTGCAGGCTCATCTTGTATTTTCCTGCCTAATTCGTAACTAGAGTCAGCCATTTATTTGAGGAGCATTGGTTCCTTTTATTGAAGAATAGAATTAGAATTCAAGAAGTACCTGTTGGATTGTTGTTGCTTCTAGAAAGTAAGCTGAGAGATTAAAGAAATATATGTGTTTCTAGCATCTCATCTAGCTAAACATTAAACATTGTTTAATTTTCATTTCCCTAGTATTTTTTCCTGTACTTACTTGCCATCTGTATATCTTCTCTGGTGAGGAGTTTACAGATCTTTTGTCCATTTTTCAACAGGTTATTTTTTATTAATTATTTTTAGTGAATTTTAAGACTTCCTTCTATAGTTTGGATTTAATTATTTTCTTGGGTATTATTTTGAAACCATTTCTCCTAGTCGATGACTTGTATTTTTATTAAAAAGTATATTTCATAGAGCAGATTTTTAAATTTTAATAAAGTCTAAATTACCAATTTTTATTTTACTGAATTGGGCTTTTACTGTTATATCTAAACTTAAAATTATTGTGATTTTCTCATGATTTCCTTGAAAAGTTTTAAAGTTCAACATTTAGATCTATGATCCATTCAGAATTTTTATAAAAGTTATAAGGTCTATGTATAAAACTCTAACACTGAATTTTAAAAGTGTACAAGTGTAACACCTCACCAGATGGTAGAAGATCAACCATTTACCATTTAGTCTAAACTAATTTTCCTTTCATTATCTTTCATTATTTTGGATTTTATGCTTCATATATTTTATCAGGATATATAATTTGCAAATACATAACACATGCAGATATGTGAATATATGTGTTTGTATAATATATGCACAAATATAAATATACAAAGAAAAAAAGCTTCCTTTAGCCTAAAATATCCATGATGCTATGAATTATGAGTTTTAATTGCAATATATGAACTGCCTATTTCAATGCCTAACATTTGCCAGAGCTTCAATATGTTTTTATATAATAATTAAGTCAATCTGCACTCTCCACTTTAAAATGTAAAGGGAAGATTTATATATAAATAACACAAAATGAAAAAATGTACAGACAAATTATAAAGAGCAAAGCCTATGAGAAAACATGTAAAGTTATGAGAGTAATTACACAAAAAATACATAAAAGATATTTTATGAATTGAGATTTAAATGGTCAACCATTCTGAAACAGGCACATAGCATTAACCATAAGCCAAAAGTGAAAAAAAAAAATTAACATGCTCCAAGTATGTTTCTAACTTAAGTGACAAGGCCACACTGCTTTATTATAATAAATTGGCATGTTATCATGAAGATAATATTAATACAAATTATTCTCTGTGTGTGTCCTGACTCTCTTCACAAACTGATTTTTCCCCCTTAGGCTCATTATTTTATAGTCAGTGAAATGAACAGAAAACCATGGAAGAAAGACAGATAATAATATCTCATAATGACAGACTAGAAAGTGCTAAAATAAGAACTACAATGAATCACATATGTATTAATATTAGATTCTACTCATGACAAAAATCCCCAAAATGGAAAATCTTGTAACATGTCATTCCTTGTGAACCTTTAGTAATTTTCTTTTTGTCGGTGTAATTTCTGATGATAGCCATTCAGCACATAAGGCCTTGTAATTTTTCATAATTTTCCTCTATAAACATTCATGTTCAGAAACACTGATATTTTTAATCTATATCTCTGAAACTTTGTTGAGAGTTGTCATTTTTGATATAGGCACAACTTCTCAGAATTATTAATCATTAGAATTATGAAATATTTCTTAAGTAGTGAGAAAATTTTGCACAGGGAAACCTCTACAACTTGGCAGGGAACTAAAGAAGCTGACTTCACAATATGACACATCAAATGTGATTGGAACTTACTTGTTCAGTAAACTCTTTCAGGAGAGGGAGTATGTAAATGTTTAAACTCATACACTTTCAACAAGACCTTGAGAATTTTCAGACCCTAGTGCTGCTCCCTAACTTTGTGATCTTTAGCAAATTACTTTCTTCTCTGTGCTCAATTACCCTATCCATAAGGTGTGGTTATGATAATGACTATAATGAAGAGATAAGTTAATTCATGAAAATGCTTAAAATGGTATCTACCACTTAGTGATCAGCATATCCAAGCTATGATTATTATTTGGTCTGCCAGACTGGGGCACCAGATTTTGAAACGGCTTGGGTAGAAAGGCCTATTAATGGATATTTCTTATTGGATAATTCCTGGGCAACCAACTGGATTCTTTCCATTAATGATTATGAATTAAAACAATAACAACCATAACAACATAGAGAAAGCAAGTAACTGAAGACAATGGAATCTGCTTAGATTTTGATTTCTGTTAAACTAATTATTGCAATTTCATTGACTTAAAAAGAAAAATATTTCGTCACAGTTTCCATTTGGGTTCTTACTCAGAGTCTAACAAGGCTGAAATCGAGGTATTGACCAGATGCACTGGCATCCTAATTTTGAATAATAAATAATTTTGTCAGATTGGGGAAAAAATTTATTTCTTTAGAGCCACAGAACTGAGGCTCCTGTTCTTTTCTTATCTCTTGTCCAAGGGCTGCTGTCCATGACTACATGCCACTCTAAGGTTCTAGTTATGAGGCCCCTCTACTGACCTTATGCTCTGAATTTTCTTTTTTTTTAAGGAAGAAATTTATCCCTTTTAATGGTTCTTCTGATTGGATCAGGCCCATCCAGAATCACCTCCCCTTTGATCACCTTACATTCCACTGGTCAGCAACCCAATCATGGGCACAATATCCCATCATGCAGTATTCACAGGTCCTGCCCTCACTCAAGACCAGGGAAATGAGTCACTTGGGCTCCTGGATGAATTCTGCCTTCCACGCTATGTCAGAGAAGCACTTTGCCCATTTGAATGGTCTCTGTATCCCAAGAGGCTTCCTGGTACATAACACACACAAAGGAGATTTCTTGATTGTGTGAAAATTAATTCAAATGTCAGTTGTTCCCTTTTGGGATGTTTTACTGCTCTCAAATAAATTTACTGCTCTCAAATAAATTTTCGAACACTGGTCAGAAAAACAGAATTTTCTAAAGATGCCCTGGGAGGGAATGAAAGAATTTTTTGTTTGTTTTTCCATTAGTTCCTTTTAGCTATGCATACTATTAGAGCTTGTTTTGACATAATTATACCAACATGGAATATAATTTGCTCTAATTCAACTCCTGGTACTTACCCTTGTGATCTCCTCCTCCCTCCGTTTGTTTGTTTACCTCTAATCTACTGATGTTTCTGCTATTAATTCATAGTTGTTGTTTTTTTAAATCAATGCCTTATGGATATACATGGTGGAGAGACTCACTGTGGTATATTCATATATGTACACAGGAATGTTAGGTCAGAGTCATTCCCCTGTCCCTCTTTTCCTGTCTGCCTCCCTTCCCTTCAATCCCCTTCCTGAACTCCACTAACTGATCTATTTTCATGGAATCCCTCCTCCCAATTTCCTTTCCTTTCCTTTCCTTTCCTTTCCTTTCCTTTCCTTTCCTTTCCTTTCCTTTCCTTTCCTTTCATTTCCTTTCCTTTCCATTCCTTTCTTTGTCTTTCTTTTCTCACTTCTGGTCTAGTTTCCACATATGACAGAAAACAGTCAACCTGTGATTTTCTGGACATGGCTTATTTTGCTTAGCATGATGATATTATTTTATCCATTTATCAGAAAATGCCATGATTTTATTCTTCTTTATGGCTAAGAAATATTTCATTGTGTGTATACCACATCTATTGAGGGGCACCTAGGTTGGTTCCATAGTTTGACTATTGTGAATTGTGCTGCTATAAAGATTGGCATACTGTAGGGATGCAATCCCCTAAATTTAGATGTTTTGGATATATACACAGGAGTGGGATAAGTGGGTTCTGTGGTAGGTCCATTCCTAGTTTTTTGAGGAATCTCCATAATGCTTTTCAGAGTACTTGCATTAATTTGTAGTTCTGCCAACAATGAGTATACCTTTCCCTCTGCATCCTTGCCATTTCTTATTATTTGTAAATTAATTTTATTTGTATATATTATTATTTATTATTATTATTTGCATTCTTAATAATTGCCATTCTGCCCAAAGTGACATGAAATCTTAATGTAATTTTAATTTGCATTTCCTTACTGCTGAGATGTTGAACACTTTTCTCATATATTTATTGTCCATATATTTTTTTCTTTTCAGAAATGTCTCTTTAGTTCTTTTTCCCATTTATTAATTGGGTATTGGGGGAGTTGGTGTTAATTTTTTGGAGTTCTTAATATATTCTGAATATTAATCTCCTCTCTAGGAGCACATGGCAAAGAATTTCTCTCATTCTGTAGGCTCTCTCTTCACGCTCTTGATTGTTTCCTTTGCTGTGCAGAAACTCTTTCCCACATATTGATTTTGGTTTTATTTCTTGCACTTTAGGAGTCTTATTAAAGGAAGTAGATGTCTGTGCCAAAATGTTGAAGTGTTGGGAAAAGGCCTTTTTAGTGCATACTTTGGAGAACTTCTTAAAAAACTCCTTCATATTTCCATTGGTAAGTCCTCCTTTCTCTGTTACTCTGCCCCCTTTTCAGTTTTGTTCAATTCTTTCATGTGGATTAATGGCAGTTCTTATTCCTGACCCTCCAAAGGGGCCTGGCATCTCCTTATAGAGTTCTCCCCAGAATTTCCAAAGATTTTTAGTAAGGGCATGCATTTGCTCTTTCTTGATCTCTATATTCAAAAGCTCAAATAAGAATAACAAGGAATAAGCAGGGCGTGGTGATCAATGTCTATAATACCAGCGGTTTGGAAGGCTGAGGCCAGAGGATCTCAAGTTCAAAGCCAGCCTCAGTAAAAGTGAGGCACTAAGCAACTCAGTGAGACCTTGTCTTTAAATAAAATACAAAATAGGGCTGGGGCTATTGCTCAGTGGTTAAGTGCCCTGAGTTCAATCCCTGGTACCACCCCCTGCCCCCAAATAAAGAATGACAAGGAATGAGTTAAGTGAAACTGGAAAGAAAACATTATCAATGAGACACAATAAATACCAATATACCCTTATAGGAATGGAATGACAGAAAAAGAAGTTGAGAAAGAATGAGGACTTTTTTATTTACTCTGGGAAATGTAGTTTGAACAAATCTCTGATTGCATGACAGGACTTACCTTTGAATGTGACACTTTGATTTGCTTGAGCTCTCTTGTTCTTGAGTGAGGGGTGAATAAATCAAGCTTGTTTTTGTGACACAATATATAAAGGTGAGTTTTATTTTTTATAATGCTTTCTCAAGTTTGTTAGTTTTCACAGGCCAATTAGAAATAAATCACTAATGTTCCTTTCACTAATTATAATAGATTTCTAAATATCTTGTCTTAAATTTCAGAAAAGCATTGTAATTTATATCAAAATATAAACAAATTGCCTTAAGCACAAAAATTGACAGGTATAAAAATAATTAGGAAGGAAAGAATGAACATATGATATTCATTGATTATGATTAAAAGTAATATTGATTCTATGATAAGTATGATGGGCTTTTAACCTATAAAGAAAGTAAAAACTTGAATTAAAAACAGATTCAGTGAGAGCTATATGATTGAATAGCATGTTGAGGTCCAAATAAAAGTATTAAAGAATAAAGTTAAAAATTCTTAACCCAGAATTTAAAACTCCTGCAAAATTGGGTCTAAAACATCTGGTATTTTTTCTGTCAGTGACCTCGTAGAGGTACAACCAACCATTCCTGAGTCTTTGCTGCTTTATTTCAACACAGCCTAGATTTCAGTCTAGCAGTTATACTCACTGCTTTCACAAAATATTCCCAATTGTGGCCATTTGAAACCTTTATCTTTCTTTTTAAACATTTTATATCAACTATTATGTACACTTCTCAAAATATAAATAATAAGCTCAGTAGGCTCCTGTATCTGTGAGAGAGACATCAAGATCTCCCATGGATACTTGAAACTGTGGATAGCGAGAAACTCCATAATTTAATTTCTTTTCCATCGTAGCTGAACACTTAAACACTCACCGTAATCAAATTTTTTTTGTAATTTCAGGTGTGACAGCAAGACAAGTGTGAATTTCTTTTTTCTTCTTCATAATTTCACAGATAACAGATTTGTTCTGACTATAGATCTTAGCAACCCTGACATTTGCCTTTTTTTTTTTTTTCCCTTGAGTCAGGGACTTCCTAAACCTTTCACTTTAGGAAAAAAGAACTTTACAGCTTCCCTTTAGCACACCTGAATTGCCAGCATCATTACTCTTACCCTTTGCGATTGTTAAGTGAAAAAAGGGCTACTCAACGTTATAACTGTAACAATCTGACAACCTTAGCAACCACTCAGAGACTCATGCATTGTTAGTATATACAGTATGAAAATGCTGGGCAGTGGGCCTGATTCATATCCCAGACAGGGCAGAGTGAGTCGGCGCAAGATTTCATCATGCTACTCAAACAGTGTGCAACTTAAAATTTATAAACTATTCTTTACTATTTAATATTTTAAAACATAGTTGATTGCAGGTAATTGAAGCCATGGAAATCAAATTGGAAGAGAAGGGGAAATTAATGTACCATATATAAACTTTTAAAATATAAATATGTATATAAAACATATAGAAATACATATGAATATATTTTAATATACATAATATTTTTTCAAAACTAGGGAATAAATTCTGCAATTTTTATTTATGGACTCTAAATAAATATGCAACATGAAGTCACCATTTGTTAGGTAGAAAATAAAATTCAAAACACATTATCCCAGTTTCTTGACTTTAAAGTCCAACTCACCTTATTCCTAAATTATGCACTATAATATTATGCAAACACTCAATAAATATTTTTTATTCACTGATATAATAAACATGAAACAAATAAAAAACTTGCAGATAAATTATTTTTATATTAATTTCTCTAATGGTTTTAGATAAGATTTCAGTAAATATGCTTGTTCCTATGAAACGCAAATAACTCAAAGTAATATATAATGATTTCATTTTCCATAATACATTATATTGTTTATTAACCCATGTGAATTTTTTGTCTTAGAGTAAAATAAATTATGATTACTTTAACAGACAAGTTTCTAAAGCTCAAACTTGAAATTCATTTAGAATTGTCCATGCTGAAATTATCTTAAAAACAGGTCAATATAAAAACTGCAATAATTGTGACAGTTAAAAACTACATTTAGGTTTGAAATAGTTTGGCATTTTATATATTTTTCCCTGTGGCACCTTAATGTGCCATATTTGAAAAATGACTGGACGAAACATCATGAGATTTGGTTTAAACTCGGCCATGGTAACTGTGTCACTGTGGGAAAATCACTTAGTTCCTTCTCCTGTAAGAGATACATTTGGATTCAAGGTTATTATTCCCCAAATTGCAAAACTGATTTAATGATGTCAAAACGCTTCCTGGCTGAGAACTAAATACCAGTCTATGCTTCTAGTAAGAGAACAGCTACTTGATTGACTTGGTGTTACTTATCTAGAGACAAAATAATCACACAACTTGTTTAGACTTTAAAGTTCTGGCTTCATTTAAGTCATTTGTATCCATGAGTAAATGTCATTTTTTAAAAAAAAAATTCACTAGCAAGGGAGACTTCAGAGGGATGTTGACAAATCTGACTTCCACTTGTAAAATCACATATTGTGGGTGAGATTAATTATTGACAGAATTCCTTAGGGCAGCATTTCTCAGAATGTTATCTCTGGTCTCTTTCCCAGAACAACAAAACTGGGATAAGCCCCCTGGTGAATCCAATTTGAAGTCTGAGAAACAGTGTTCCAAGAGAAAAGTTTGCATTTTAAAAAACAATGGCAGAAGGAACAATGTATCTTATTGGTCTCATCAAAGTCTGAGGTTAAAGAATATAACTTGATCATTTAAATTTCCAAAAATTATCTGACTGAAAACTAGAAAAGGGAATCCATAGGAGAACATTATTGACAGAAGAGGTCTTCATGACATTTGACAAGGGATTCTATTTTGTTTTGCAAGTATACACCTGTATGAAAATGAAGTCTTGAGGTTTTCATAGCTCAGCGTCTCATCCTCTAAGTTCACTCAAGTTTTACCCAATTACTTATCCCCTGGTAATTCAGTTATCACCAAATAGGCTCTTAGATTTTTCTATTGATGTGAATATGCTAACATAGCATGTTAGTGCCCTATTTTTCTTAGCAGTAATGTCCCTAAATCAGTAAGTTATAACTATGAGTTATAATTGCTTATGAGTTTGGTTATCATGAATTATTTACAACAAACTGTCTGAGATTACTTACAAATTGGAAGAATTGAACTGGGACTGCAAAAACCCATAAAGGAAATTCCCCCAAGGATTTGCTTTTCTCTAATAATTTTAATCCTGATTAACTAAATGCACTTATTTTAACATCACACATCTCTCAATATCCAGATACAGTCAATGCCTCCAAATATTATAGAAGAACTTCCCTATATTCTTTCTTACCTTTGTCAAAGCTAAAAGTGAAAACATGGTTATTAGGACTGTTGCTTTGTTCTGAAAAAAACATGTAATTTCCTTTCATGCACATGCAGGACCAGAGTTGAGAACACTTGTTCATTTGTCCTTAAAGTTGAAAAAAAAAAGATTTTGAGAATATATTACCAGGTCCCTTTCTGTATTCTAATTACTGAATTTACAGTGACAACACGACTCTGTCATTCTGGATTTCATTTTATTCTTTATTTTAAACACCAGATATTAGGTCTCTTTTGTAGCATAACATGTTAGCAGTAAGTTTGCTTTAACTTCTGATAAATAGAGCCCTGGAAACTTAATGTCCTATACTTTCAGTTTACAATGCCTTTCCTAAATCTCATTCTCAAGTGAGAGTATCTTCAGAACAAACCAATAGGCCTCAACAGAAAGCTTCAGGAATGCACCATTTCCCTTAGTTTTTTGCAAGAACTTAATTTATAGGCTGAATTACAAATATTTTAGATTCATTATTGTCTCACCATCCATTGTTGATTCATCTCACCTCCTAAATGACACATTCTTACATGGTATGTATTGTCTGACAATTTGAGGAAATGCACTCCATATATATGGCGGAAAAGATATCCAGAGTTAATGACAGGAAGTGGGCTAAGAAATTCAAATCATGAATGTGTTCAGGATTTCACCGCCATCATCAAGTGGAGTATACTCTTCATATGCTTTATTTTCTGTTGCATATCAATTCTATTATTAAGAACCAGATAATTTCATAAAACCAAGGGCAAGACATTGAAGCCCTTTGACCCCTTAACTTAGAAATAGTTCAGCAGATTCTGTGTAAAACAGACAGACTATGAAATCTATAAAGCAATTTACCGGAATATGATGACCTTTTTTTTCAACTTCTGACTCACCCACTGATTCCTGTTCACTAAAGGTGCAAGAGTAGAAAGGATTAAAGGAGCACCATTATATGCCCGAAAGCCCATCTCTAGCATGGTCAGTAGCCACATTTTCTCAGTTGTCATGCTATATGATAGCCAGTTCATCAAGCCAGGGCTAACTAGAGGGCTTAGTTTGCTTAGATTGCATTTCTTTAGAAAGGTCTAGAGCTACCTATATGACAATAAATCAATCTTGTTTAAAATGAAGATTGCCAACCCTCCAGATTCATGGAACCAATGTCACCTTAAGCAGGATGAATTTGTTTAAAAGAAATCTGGTACCAAATGCCAGAATCTGACATTTCCATTTTAGATAATTATTTCACTTTGGTTTATTTTCATGGAGAACAATCCATATGTTCATGTTACAGTCTACTTCAAAATTGTGATTAAAGAAAGGGGTAGCACTTAAGTATCTCTTCTCCTCATGTGTAAACAAAATTTCCTGATGTAGAACTGACCTAAGAGGAAATGACAAAATAGGAGTGGGGAAAAGCTAATAGCAAGAAGTGATGATATTAAAAGACAGAAAAAGAAATCTTAGGAAGAGATATATATTCTATCATTTACATACAGTTACTAGGTGAAGGTATTTTTGTATATAGAATGATGCTGGGATGGATAACAAGAAGCATGGAGTCAAAGTGGAAATTAGTATGAAGTCTGGTAAGTCTGTTTTTGAGGTATTATAAGAGATGCATGAGTTACCTGGGGCATACCTGCATCAATTCTCATCACCTCTACATATTATTTAGGAAAAAAATATTTAGCCCGTTTTAATAATTTTTATTCTTGGTTTAATAATGCCATTCAAAATGTGACTGACTCAATTAAAGAGGACAATTGGTACCATGGCAACAGAAGTAATCATCTTATTAAAAGTAATTGTGATTCACACACCATAAAATGAGTTTTATTTTGATAAAAGAGTCCCAGAAATAACATTTTTTCTAATAATTTCATTCATTCTATACTTACAGAATTCATAATTATATATAGTTCTGATAGTTAATATTATTCAATCACAAATGGAAAACATTGACACAATACAAGAAAATGCTTCTAATTGGCCTGATTACTCCCAAATGACCTCAGTACAGTTTCTACAAAAGGCCTGTCCCCTATTAAGAAAAAATGAGGCTGCCCTACTTTGAATAAGTACAGGACATGAACCTTCATTTTAAACTATAAAAAGATATGCTGGTTTTTGTCCTAATTTAAAACCAATCTATCACAAAGCTAGAACAGTGCTACACAAATAAGATCAAATAAAATAAAGTTCTATGCACTATTTTACCAAAATTCAAGAGCAAATAATTACCAAACCAAGGCTAGAGAAGAAATGCCTCAAAGACTTCAAATGAACATAGATTAGAAATTTTCTTTCACTTCTAGAAACACAATTTGTATTTATTTTCAAGTGTTCTTGTATACAATACTTGACGAAAGGATCTCTGGTGTACTAGGGATTCATGTAAAAGAAGCTACAAATTTTAGCTTATATTTTAAAGTATATCATCAGTCAATATGAATATTTACTTACATTCCAGTAGGGAAAGACAATGTTCTTATTTTAGCCTAGATTTAGGGTAGAATATTTCAGATATGAGAGGCAGAACTTATAGTGTGTTATGTACTGAACATGGCTCTAAGTGCTTAGCTCATATTGATCATGAAGATTTTCTTTCACTTTTCAGAATAAGAAAATACGGCTGGAAATAAATGATCCAAGATTCACAGCCTGATTTGAGACCGTGTACTCTTAACCTCAAGGCTATTTCGCCTATCAAAGGGTAGTCTAATGCCATAAAATTATGGGCTGATCATACCCCCAAATGATTGTTGAATGCCACATGCTATAATTTAACAAGGGCATTGACAACATGAGAGTTTCTAGGTATGTCTGGTGAAAATTCTAGACACCATGCCACTGAGTATGAAGGACTGGGAATATTTTAAAAGAGAGAACCTATGGGGCAGAAAACATATAAAGTTTTCACATATTTGAAGGAAATAACAGAAGAAGAGAGATTAGATTGACTCAAAATACAATGTGACTAAGATAAAATATTTTAATTTTATTTCTATAAATTCTCAAAATTATATCTGGATGTATAAATTCCAAAAAGTAAAAGTTATACCTATATAACTGTATATTATCATATCCCACAAATTATTTTATGGTACTCCAAATTGAGTTTTAATTAGATAAAATCCAGCATGAAATCTGCATAATATAACTATTTCTACTTTTTAGGTCATTTTACAATCCCTGCTCTGGGGTTAGGAATGTTTGCTTTTTGTTAGTAAATCTTTAATTGAACTATCTGCTCAGACCCTAGGATTTATTTTTAATTGAAACATCTATTAGAACCATAGTGGAATAGGAAAAATAAAGCAAATTGATGAGTATCTTCAAGGAAATAAATTAGAATCAGAGTAAATGTTGAATGACAAGATTGAAGTTTAAATGTTTACAGATCTTGTTTATCAAAGCTAATGGAAGAAGAAGGATGAGACTGCAGTGAACAATAAGAACTGACTGGAAAACTAATAATACTACACTGAAACTCTCAGGGCAGGACTGACAGGTGAATTTCACACAATTGAAAATCCAATGTTATTTCCTATTTTCATTTGACTTCAATTCTGCTTTTCCCTTCTTATATAATGCCTCCAATGTTTATGCTTTCCTGTCTACTGCTGAAAATATTTTAAAACACTATGATAGGAGAAAATTTGCAATGTTAATCTTGGAAGAGTTCACTGAATGCCCTACAGAAGAACGTGTTAACTTCAAAATATAAGGAATTAACAGTTGTTTTGAATATATTTGAAATAGTTTCACTAAATTATAAATTTTTTGAAGACATATACTGTTTTTCATTTACAAATGCCAAATGCTTTATATCTGTAAAGGAGGATGAAGAAGTAACACCTTAAAATGTACTTGAAATGATGAATGTGGGTCATTAAACTGCATTTATATCTTAAATAGGCCATCTGTTGAGTCCAGTGATACATTTTCAGTATTTTCTTTTGTTCAGCTTGTTGGCTAGAGTTTGATTTTAGTACTTTGGTTAAAAAGCTTGGGTTTAAATTATCAACCTTTCTATAGGACAAGATTATTCAATGTTTCAAATTAGTAAAAGGGAAAGTTAGCAAACAGAAAAACCTTAATAGCATTTTAATGGTATATTTTGGTAATGACCTAATCAGCATTTTACACAAACTTATCCCTTAAATTAGGCATTAGGTGTTGTGCTTGAGAGACTTGAGGAATGCATTCCATTCAATAATTTAAATAAAATCCACACTCAGCAACTCTTCTTGAATCCTAAGAAGAAGTCCTTTAGTAAGGGTACTTCTCTGTAAATTGTTATTACATTAGGTCTTTCACTTTTGCTTCACTGTTCCAAAGTGGTATTTCTATGATGAATGTTTATTTTAAAATGATTGCCTTAACAAAGACTGCTACTGACAAGGGAAACTGATCTACCCATTAGTCACTTTCAGAAGTTTGTTCTCTTAGGAAATAGTATTTTCTCATTTTTTTTTGAGTAGATAGTTCACGTTCTCCTTTCTCCTCCCTCTCTCCCTGCCTTCTTCCCTCTCATTTTCACAAACAAAAATATGGCTATATTTTAAAAATTCAACAGAACATGATATAAAGTACCAAAAAACCCTCTCTTCCTCTAATCCCCTTAATCTCAAGTAGCTGAGTTCCACTCCCCAGACATCACAACTTTTAATATTTTCCTTAGTGCCCTAATTGAAATTTTTATGCTTATGTATGCCATGTACATACATTCACTTTTAAACAGGCTGGAACCACACATATTCTTCCATATCTTTTTTTTTTGCATATCAACTAACAGAGGCCTATCTCAATTTTTTAACACTGAATAAAAATCCACTGTGAAAATGATACTTTCATTAAAAAGATAGCTCTGAGACCATTCAAATATTGAAACATACATAGATATGCAGTTTTAAATTTTAAATTTATCCATAAACTTTTGTACTTATAAAATAGTTATTTAAGTACAATAACTTAATACAGGTTGCAGTACAAAATTTGATATGTATACCATGCAATCCTGGTTTTTTTCCCACGTTTATTTTCTAGCCATTATGTATCCCTAAGCAACTCTGTATTACAATGATACTTGCATTTTCTCATGTGTGCTTTATATTCAAATGATAGCATATAAGAAACACTCTTCTGTACCTTTTTCACTGATATCTCAAGGATATATGAGTATAGATGATTTTCCGGATTTGTTCCAAGAAAGCACAGCATTCTACTGCTTGAATGTTAACAATTCATTGAAACAGTCTCCTGTCAGTGGACTTTGAGTTTGTTTCCAAGTTTTCACTACTGCAAACACCATACTGAATATCTTACACGTTCATGTGTTACTGAGTTGAAGAGTAGGTACTTTATTAATTATGGAAGATATTATTAAATGTCCTCTCTAGAAATTGGACCAATTTTACCTGCTACCAGTGTTTTCCATATTCTTGCCCAAACAGTAAATTATAAAACTTTTAGACTGTGATAATCTGAATTTAAATAATTTTTCTTTCTAGACTTATTGCCATTTATTTTTAATCACAATCAAATTTTGACGTATTTAGTATCCTTTGTAAAGACTCAAATGCTTTTGTTCTAAATTTGACTGTGCCTGATACTGAAACAGAATGTCCTGACTTTTCATTTGTATTTGCTGTCCCACATTGACTATCTGTATATTATTATAATTTTAATATTAAATAAAGATACACACACACATATATATAACTATATATGAATATATATCACTTTATGCGAATCTATAAATGGATTTGCATAATGCAATTATCTTTGAGGAAGTACTCAAATTTTATTTCCTTTTTAATTATACTTCCTATCACCTGTCCTCTCTTCATAATAAATTCCCCCTCCAATACATCCTACACATTTAATAGTTAACCCATCTACTGGGGAAGCACACTACCATAGAACTACGTCTCCAACCCTGTAAACATGTTTAATTTGTGACCCAATGAGAATTATCCTATTTAGATTAAGGATTTTATTCATCTATATGTTTGATTTTATTAATTCATAGTTTGAAACTTGTTTGATCTTAAATTGAAATAATATTTTATATTTTGAATATTCTTTAATTTTCTTATTTTTGTCTTATGATGGCTGGGTTTTCTTTGGTTTATTTTATGTGCATTTTTATGCACCTCAATGACATAGATAGCAAAAGTCATATATCTCATATACGTATGATTAATTTGCTGATTCTTGAGAAGTAGCTTTTTAGTTTCTACAATGAAAATTAAAATACTTGTAATTATTGTTAGCATATTTCCAATTATTCTGTTCTCCCATATTATCCACAGTTATATTTGAGCATATAGTTTTTCTAAGTGTTTACCTTTTATCCGTAAGTATACTTATAACAATAAGATTTTATCTACTTAGTTATTTTGATTATAAAATAACAACCCCCTTCCACTTTCCTCATTCCCTTTTCTCCAAAATCTCATATGTGGTACTATTTTTTCACTATAGTCTCTGTGTATATGAGTATTCTGTAATCACACACTTGTAGTTCTTGTTCTCTGGTGAAATGGATTCAATCTCTGTATCATTTATTTGGCTGTTGGATACAGTTTCTCTCTTCATCTCTTGGTTGACTAAAGTTTATGCTCTAGAACTTTCTTATCAGCTCATGGGAAGTTTTTTCTTGAATTTTTGAATGTTCAAAACTATCACTTTAATACTTGAATGAATGTGTTCTGTGTGCAAAAATCAGATCACCTTTAAAACACTTTGTAAGAATTTGTCTTCTAAGTTCTGTAATGAAATGTCCCCAGGAAGAATAATTCAATTTTTATCACCTCAGGTCACTAGAGAATTTTCCCCGAATGTTCATTTATTTTTTAAAATTTCCAGTTCTCAAAATATAGAGAGAAATTATGTATTTTCATTATTTGAGTTCTGTTTAGCAGGGGTTTTATGTATTTATTTATTTATTTTGACCAGAGTACTGATACCAGGGTAATATTTCTTACCTGCAGTCTTTCTTCTATTTAATTTAGAAGTTGCATTAACACAGCCTCTGTGTGGGAATGTGTTCTTTTAGCCTTTTCTTCTCACTCACCAGAGATTAGCTGCCGCCTACTGGGCAAACTGCCTGTGCCTTGCATTTGAACAACCAAAAATTCAAGGAAAAACTTCCCAACTGGGATTTATCATCAGTTTATTCTGTTAAGATTCTTATTGCTAAATTGGTTCTAGAAAGCTCCCCAAGTTATCTTGTTCAAATTTCTGGCATTCCAAAATAAGGATTGCTTTCTTTCCTGTTTAGGATTTGTAGCATAATTTAAAATATTATGCTCAACTGGCTTTTTCTAAAATAAGTACCCCTGGGCTAGTTTAATGCTCTCCCTGTAATCCAATTAAACATTCAGGCATTGTCTGCTCTCTCTCATATTTCTTGCTTCACTGATACACACACTTTGTTTTATGCATATTTGTATATAATTTTCCTCGTTCTTATTTTTTTAGCTATCTTTTAAAATAAAAGTTATTTGTAAAGATGAAAATACTTTTTGTAGTATGAATGTAAATGAATGTAAAAATGGCTTTACCCTTTCTGCTTTTTAATGGATTATGTATATAATTTATTTGAGAGATATAATACCTTTAAATAACATCCATTTAAAAGAAGTATAATTTTTAAATTGTTTTTCTTTATTAACATATTGGTATATTTGACTAATATGTTCACATTATGTTTCTGTAAATCTTAATGGTGGTATAATTTATGCAAGTTGAAAATTATCTTTAAATTTTCAGTATTTATATGTGTGCTTTCTTTGTAAACAATCTTAAAAATGTGTTTTTTAAAGCAAGAAACAGTTTGCTTCCAAAAAATAGGTAATGTATTCTTTTATAAAAACATGTTTACTAGTTTTCAAGAACACTGGATAATTACTGTGTTTAAAATTCTATCTTATGTTAAGACAGTAGCAGGATTTCCCAGCATATGTTTACTCAAATTATGACAATCTTTCAATTTCTTCAAAATATTTTTCATTTATTTCTCTATTCAAACTACAGTTCTATGGTTCATTTTATGGTTGGAGAGAAGCAGGAAGTTCCCTAGACAGGTGAATGGATCTGTCCAGGAGAGAAATTATTAAAAAAAGAAAAAAGGGAAAAAAAGGGCATAGGATTGCATACCCAGAAATAAAAATGCTAACTGGCTTCATATTTATATTCTGAAAATGGAAAGCAATTACACAGCGAAATCACAATTTCTTTTAAATTTTTTCTCTTTGCTTATGATTACAATCTGTACTTAACTCATGCAATTCATGTTATAAAATACATAATCCTGAACCCTCTAAGTTATAGAGTGGAAGTCAACTCTATAGAGTGATAGACTTGAAATTTTTCCTCAAACTTATAAGATTTCAAACACTAAACCTACCAAAATTCATAATTTCAACTTTCAAAATCTGCTATAATTTAAATATTTGATGAAATGTTCTTCCTTTGCAAAATATTATTACTAAGAGAAGTTTGGTCTTAATATACTCACTTGCAATCTAATGTTATTAAAATCAGGACACAAATTTTAATGTTCTGAAGAACATAAACTACAATAAAGAAAACCCACTGGATGCTATTTTTTGAACCCTATTTCCTCTTGGTTGGATTCCTTTATTATTAAATATTGTCTGTTGTTTAAAATTATAGCTATTTTTTAACTTCTTAACATTAAACTTTATTTCTGAATTGCTATATAACCCTAGAATTTACGTATTATAACTTTAGATAACTAAAAATAAAGTGTAGAATAGTTTATTAGTACGTTGGGGCTCCTTAAACAATGTTCTTCTTTAAAAAGATGAAATAATAGGCACATGTTATGATTTAGATATGAGGGTCTCTCAAAAACTTCTGTGTGAGATAGTGCAAGAAAGCTTAGAGGTGAAATGATTGGGTTCTGAGAGTCTGAATCAAATCAATGTATTAATCCCTTGATAGGGATTAACAGGCCTGTAACTGTAACTGTAGGCAGGTAGGGTGAGGCTGGAGGAAGGTGTCATTATGGGAGTACCTTTGGGCATATATTTTGTCCATGGAGAGTGGAGTTCTCTCTCTCTGATTCCTAATCACCATGTCCTGAGATGCTTTCTTCCACCACATTCTTCTGCCATACATTTCTGCATCACTTTGGTCCCAGAGCAACTGAGCTGGTTCTCTGTGGACTGAGATTTTTCAAACCCTGAGCCCCAAATAAACTTCACCTTCTCTAAAATTGTTCTTGTCAGTTCCTTTGATTTCAGTAGTGAAAACAGTATATTATATAACATTGTATGATAAGAATAGAGAACAAATCTGAGTATGCAGATAGGTTGAGTATGTGATTATTATGACCATTTTATAGATGATGGAAGTGACACTTTAATTTGATCAGGGTTTCATGGCCAATTATTTTTACAGTAATATCCCAACCAATAGAGTCTTAATGAAAGTATATAGGACTCTACACCATTGGACCACACAATTTCTTTTGGTACTTAAATATCAAACTCCATTGTGCATTTCAAAGGTACTTGGATTTATCCAACAAACCCACACCAAGAAAAAGAGGAAGAAACAATACATAAATTTTATTCAAAGTCACACAATATGTTGAAATCCTGTTTGCACAGTTGTACTCTGAAGTGGAGAATGCCTTTATTCACTACACTATAAAACTATTTAGTGCAAGCACCTAGTTACGAAACTCTTCCAAATGGTCCAGTAAATGTCTACTTAAATTTACCCAAAGAGTATATTAAACATGATGCAATTCTGATCTACTATATTTTACATTTAAAGAAATATTTCCTTTAATTCATTGGCATAATACTACCTCTTTTACTTTCATTTCAGACTTTAAAAACTACATTTTTTGGCTTTTCCAAATTCCATGGGTTTTACTCTAACGGTATTGTACAAATAATTACATCTGAATACTACTAAATAAATTCCTCCAAATGAACCAATGCACCCTTTCATGTGTTTTGTGAATCTATTTCTTAATCACCATCATTTATTGTGTTAATCTTTCCTTGAGCGCTTCTTCAATGTAATTTTCATTGTCTTCTTCATTTACTCTTTTTCCTTCTTTAGTGACTTACTTTAGGGAGTTAGTTTGCTAATGATTTCTTTGTCAATTGACAAATTATTTCTACTTTCCTTATCCAGACCATACATTATTCCCTTTTGCTGTGTGCTTACAGGACCAGCATCTGAGCTCATAAGAGTTAAATACTCAGATTCTGCCTAAAGAATCACCTATGTTCCTGTCCTCTTCAGGTCCCTTTCCAACCTTTTCTCTGAATTTGCAATGTTACACAATTTATTCAATATCACAAGACTGAAAGTATCAGAATTAGGATTTAAACCAAACTCTGACTATAAAACCTGAAAACCATACATTAGAGATAGAAAACTAATTTCCATGTTATAGCAACAAAACACATGTCAAGGCAGAAAGACGGATCTTTTGTCATCTGTTGTGGATTTTGGCAGTATGTAGTTACAAAGTTAAAATCTATGGTTAAGTATTCCAAAAACTAAATAATACTTACTTAGTATTACTAGTTTGTCTACCCTATAGACTATATGCATCATAGATATACCTGAATTTGTAATTCATAGCCTTGAATTTTTATATGTTTTGTTTTCATATCTCTTGCTTCATGATAATATCTTAATACCATTTTTTTGTTTGTTTTGTTTTGTTTTGTTTGTACCCAGGATTGAACCCAGGGATGCTTAACCACTGAGCCAAAACCTGAGACCCCTTTTTAATTTTTTTTTTCCTCAGACAGGGGCTTGCTAAGTTGCTTGGGGGCTCACTAAATTGCTGAGGCTGGCTTCGGACTTGGGATTCCTCTGCCTCAGCCTCCTAAGTCACTGAGATTACAGACATACTATACCATACCTGGCAGTTTACAGAGTGTTTTAAAATAGTCTAATTTGATATAAAAGACATTTCCAGGAGTGAAGCCATATTAAGGAGGATTTCAATTGATAACTTTGCAAATATTTGATATTGCCTTATCAAACATTTACCTCTTGCATATGTATTTCACTCTTAAACCCTGGGATTCAACATGAAGTCTATTGTTTAAATTTGCTTTCTCCTGTGCTCTGCCCCAAGGAGTTAATTCATAAATTGTTTTTTACTGCGAGAAGAAAGCATATGGACTTGAAAATATTCTCTTTATTTAATGCCCAAATTATTTTATCAGGGTTTGAACACATTTAAAGGTGCATATACTGCTGTTTATTGAGACTATAACATTACTAATTTTAAAATGTACATCTGATCCTTCAGATTTCCTAGTTATTGATACTTTTTACTTAAAAATATGAATTGATTCTCAACATATACAATTTGATAGTATAGACAATTTAAATTTGTTACTTAAACTAAAATATTGTTAGTAACAGTAGTCATATTTCAAAGAAGTAATCACATGACTAATGACTACTGATGGAAAATGTAGATATAAAATATTTCCATTACTGAACAATGACCTACTAGACAAGTGTAAAAAGAACTCAGAAAAATTTTTTAGTTTTTGCTATTTAATCACGGATTTATTGAGAATGACATTAAACATAGACTTATGTCTTTGCCTAAAGGTAATTTACAATTTTATTTTCTTTCTTCCTGTTGGGCTACTACATACATTTGCATAAAAATACCAATTTTTAAGTATATGTAAACAGCATGGTACATAAAGGCAAATTAGGAGTATTAGGAGTAAATTTGCAGCAATGTTAATTGGCAAAGTTTTAACAAATTTGTTTTCTAAGCCAGCTAAGGTTTTTGTTTGTTCTTTCACTCCCCATTTGGTCCAAAAGCTATTTTTAGGACTAGCTCATTCACAGCACTGTATCTGCCAAAAAAAGCCACTTGACCAACTTATGAAGTGACCACATTTCAGGCTTCCTTTCAAATATGAAAAATGTTTAGAAAGCATTTTTTAGTTACAAAAAAGTAGCTTAAGATTAATATTTATGTCTAATAAATATTTTATTTTTAATAGGCAAACTTCATTGCTTAGATAATGTAAGTCCCAGAAAGTATTAGAATTGACCAATACCTCTAAAATTGACCATTAACAGATACTGCCTTGTGAGAGTCTCTATCCTTGGTTATTTAAGGATTTTTTTCTACAACTCAATCAGTCTTATTTTGTTTTATAAATAATGAAGTCTAAACTCCTCAGTCCCCCTCAGTAAGTTAATATGTATTTCCAGTCTTCCTTCTTCAGAATTTCCACAACTGATCCCTGTGTAGCCCTGTAGATTTTCTCACTATCCATCCATGGCTGCTTTTGCTTCCAAAAACTCTTTTTTCACCTTGCAAGTTGTTTAGGTCCTACCTAAATTTCATTTGTGCTTCCTTAGGACATCTGTTTCGAGAGTGGTTTCTCCCTTTTTGAAATTAATATAGCACTTATTGATAAATTATTGCTAAATCATTCATTTCTATTATATGCTTATAATTATTGTTTCCTTATTCTAATTACTTTTAACTTCTTGAGATCAGAATGACTGTCTAAAATGCTTTCCAGTTGTACCTGACAATGATGTATTTGACAAAGTAATCATGTACTTTCAGACATATTTTCAATACTTGTTTATTTTCTAAACCATTATATTTCCCTAGAAAATAGAAAGTCCTTATCTTTGCTTACTGTTTGATATGTTTTTACTTTTTCTTTTGTGCTTGCTTTGTTGTTTCTTTTTTACCTTTTATTTTTGTTTTGTTTAGTAAAACTAATATGATTTGAGATTGGGAAACTTACTTATGATACTTTTAAAGTTTTCTATACTTTTGAGTACATGATAAGCTAAGGAAAAAATGACATTGTTTTAGAGATTAAATCTGTGATATCTGCTTAAAAAAAATCTCATAAACCAAGGAGATATCCAAAGCCCACAAGAAAATGAGAAAGAGTCTGATTTCTGAACATAGCATTGATTACATCTCTACTTTTTCTGGTACACTCTAAGTTTGTGTTGTCTGACACTAGCCCCAAGTCGCACATAGCTATTCATTTTCAGATGCAGGAAAATTAATTGAAGTTAAAAATTTAGCCACCTCATCACAATTAACTGCAAGTGCTCAAAAGTCGCCTGTATGTAGTGGTCAGCTCCCTGGACAGCATAGAATGAACATTTCCATTATCACATGAAGTTCTGTAGGACAGCAGCGCTCTTGGAAAATATTCTGCAATTCAAAGCAATTTCTTCTATCAGGTCAGCCTCCTTAGGGACTCAAGTACAGCAATCTGACTTTCAAGTTGAATTTAGAAATGTAGGTCTTACATTCAAAAGCATTATAAATATTATGATGAGAAAGATGTTTGAGATTACTAAAGAAGCTTATCTGTACACTGCTATCAGGCAGTAAAAGGGATAGTACATGGTAACAAGTAGTGATTTCTATTCTTTATTTATTGAAAAAATATTTACCTGTCTTAGTTAAAGCTCTTGGGGCTACAAATAATAGAAAATAAGCTGAACTAATATAAATAGAAAAGTGACAGTTTAAAACTTTAGGGAGATTTCTATTGGACCCATACCACCACGTCCTCAGCCTCCCTTTCACTCTGGACCCCACCCCTCTTGGCTTCTGCTTTTCATCCCCTAGGTGTTGCTTTCTTTTTCTCAACTTGGAACAGTATCCTGGATTTCTTAGCTCACAAGAAGTAACCAACTAGTGGGCAGAAACAGCCTTGCCTTCCCTCGCCTGGACCTTCTCTGTTTACCTTTACGTGTGATGTATGTGTGCATGAGACAGAAAAACAAAAATCAATGTAATTTTTCTTCTCATTTTGCACCTTTTCCTTGCCTTTTTTTTTTTTTTTTTGGTATCTGGGATTGAACCAAGGGAGGCTTTACCAATGACTCAGCCACATCCCCAGCCCTTTTTTATATTTTATTTAGAGACAGGGTCTACTGACTTGCTAAGTGCCTCCTAATCTGAGGCTGGTTTTGAACTGGCAATCCTCTTGCCTTAGCCTCTTGAGTTGCTGAGATTTTAGGCATTTGTCACACCACCTGGTTCTTTGCAACTATTTTATTATGTGTATTCTCCACACACTATTTTAGTACACACTTAAGAAAACATATTTAATAGATCCAGAATATTTATATTAAAATACAATTATTTATTATAATGTTTCTATTGAACAAAGTTTTATTGCTAAATCTTTCTTATAAGTAATGATCTACTATACACCATATGTATCTTAGCATACACTTACCACACTCTTACACATTCTAGTTATTTACTGATTGTCTGTTTCCAACATTACAACATGTATAAGGAATGCAGGCACAGTGTATAACTTGGTCATGTCTGAACCTACAATGTTTGTCAGTGAAACTGAACATCTTCTAACCTGTTTTAAATTTACAACTGAAATACCTGTGAAATGGTAGTAATTATTTTAGAAATCAGTTCAAATACATGTATTTGGCCTAATGAATGAAATGTTATGGTAATAAGGAGTAAATAAAGTTATTATAATTTTACTACTGATAAACATTGTTTTTCCTTTCTAGTGCATATCTAGATATTTTTAGTTCATTGACAATGTACAAATCTTAATTTTATTCAAAAATGTGCATAACGTTTTATTTGAAACTCAATATTATTCATCTGTTCAATAAATATTTGTGACCAGATCAATACTTTCTCTATGTGCTTAAAAACAGGAAAATCAGAGATACTGACCATTTTTTCCTAAATGACTTGTACTTAAACAATGTTACTGTTTCCAATAAATTTATGATCATTAATTAAGAACTCAATTTATAGAAATATGGTATAAGATAATTTCTTATGCATAATATCAAATGAGTTGACTATAATATCTGATTATTGAAATATTTAGAAAAAAACAATTGCATTATGACATAAACTATAAATTAATGCAAATTAAAAACCTCTATTAATTACTAAAGGCTGACATTAATTTGACAAATTACATAAGATGCTATGCAATCTAACATAAAACCCTCCCACCACAACTTTAAATATTTTTATCTCAGAATATTAGAATGCCAAATTATAGTAGGAGTAGCTTAATTCCTTAGAGATATGTTTATTTACCTAAATCTATATATCTGTATTAAATATGTCAGTCAACTTTTCAGCCACACTCAATCTTTTCTATAAGCTTTATACATTGATTCAATCAAGGATGAGCAGCTGTTTCAGCAAGGAAAACAGCTCATCCATGAATTAAATTCTTCCTAAAGCACTATTCTCCTCAAGAACTGGAACAAAAGGAC
The DNA here is from genome assembly GCA_020662805.1 of Glaucomys volans. NCBI lineage: Eukaryota > Metazoa > Chordata > Mammalia > Rodentia > Sciuridae > Glaucomys > Glaucomys volans. The sequence continues at coordinate 389,876 of JAJEJO010003283.1, read as the reverse complement.
TAGGTAGAAAAATACTTCCTATGAATAGAATTGTCAAGGTACACCAAGGACAGTCCTTTTAGCTCCCAACACTCAAATGATATTTTTGAAAAGCAACAGGCAGTCAATATCAGTTTTGTTATCTTACTCTGTATGTATGTGCGTGCACACGCATGTTTGGTGTGTATAAATGAAACAGAAGGTTGATGCCATGATGTGATCTGAAAATAGAACATTAAAAGCTGTTTGAGTGACAGAGGAGGAGAAACAAAGTGTCCCAAGTAAAAATCTTGAGGACACTGGAGAGAGAACTATAACATCTAGTTGGCAAACTAAGATTTTCTGTGTGGAACGGAGTATGATCCACTCTGTAGATACCTAATTTATGAGGATGATTTTAGAGATGAATTGTTTTCTAAATTGGTTCATGGTGAGAACAGAAGTTGCCAACCATTCTGACTATGATTATTCATGGATGGATAAAGTATATATGCTCAGTACTAGCATGAATAACGAAAAGCCAAAGCAATGCAAAAGCTCCCAAGGTTTACGTTTGGAATAAATTAATGAACACGGTCCTCAGAAGGAAGAATGTATTGGACACACAGAGAAATAGAAGCCAAAAACAAAAGCAAAACAAAACAAAACAAACAAACAAGCAAGTAAAGAAAAACCCATGAATCTCTAAAAAGAGAAATGTAGTTAGGTTTCTATTTTTTACTTTCTATTTCCAGGTCCTGGTTCATGAAACCTGCTTCATTTCCTGTCCCAATTGTCCCTGAAACTTTCCATTGAATTATTACTATTAAACTCATCTTTTAATCTGAGCAAGTTAGAGTTGTTTTCTGATTTTTTCAACTTGAGGCTTGATGAAAAAGAATCATTAGGAAAAGATGTAAGAAAATGAAGTTTGATGAGCTGTCAAAATGACTTTTCATACACCAGGCCTGGGAACTTCTGTGTGCCACCATATACCTTGACATATCTTTCTCCCTTTATGATACAAAACAAAGGGTGCTCTATGAGAGACCCCTAACTTTTGTCATGTCTGAGAGTCAGACAGTAGCATAAGCTTTGTAAAAAGGCATTCATGATTCATATGATTCAGCAGCAGTTGCACGCCTTGATATTTACCCAAAAGAGTTGAACTTTTAGCCACACTGAAATCTGCAAACGGATGTTTATAGCAGCTTTATTCATTGTTGTCATAACTTGCAATCAAACAAGATGTCCTTCAATAGTAGAATGGATAAATAAAGTGTGGTTAAATCCACACAATGAAATATTATTCTGTGATAAAAGAAATGAGCTATCAAAGCATCAAAAGACATGGTGTAAACTTAAAAGCATATACTAAGTGAAAAAAGCACTTTTATAGTTTAAATACTGTATAAATGCAGTAACAGAATTCTTGAAAAGGCAAAGCTATGGAAACAGTAAAAAGATAAGTGACTGAGGAAGTTCTGGGAGAGGGAGGAGGAATAAGCAGAGGTCAGAGGATTTTTATGGCAGGAAACTACCATGAAATATGATTCCTTAATGATGGAAACACAGCATTAAAACCATGTACAAATCCATAGGATGTATAACCAAAGAGTGAACACTCATGTAAACTGTGGATGTTGAGTGACAATGATGTATCAGAGAAGGTTCATCAATTATAATAAAAGCACCACTCTGGTACTGGATGCTGATATTAAGAGAGGTTATGTGGACAAGAGGGTAAGCAGTATATGGGAACTCTCTGTATCTTCTCTCAGTTTTACTGTGAACCTAATACTATCTAAGTGAAGTACTATTTTAAAATATATTCATGAATCTTACAGTAAAAACACCACACTACTATGTTATTACCTAAAATATGTATAATATCTTAGATAAAAATTATCTAACTCAAACTGATATCCTATTGCTAGGCTACTACAAACTAATTTATTTACAACTTCTCAGAGTATTATATGAGAAACTTTCTTATTTTTAAAATATTTTAGGCTTCTTTAATAGTGAATATTGATTATAGTTTCTCATTTTAAATCAGACCCTAAAGAATAAAGTACATTATTAATATGAAAGAAAAAGAAGGAAGGAGCCAATCTTAACTCATGGGCTTAACATCCATTGTTTTCCTTTGGTTGTAGAGCTAAGATCATCTGAACCATGTCCTCTTAGATTGGTATACATTAAGAACACATTGATTATCCAAAGAATAGTAAATTCAAAGAAAATTTTACAGCGATAGATACCATGCAGTTTGAGCACTTTAGGGAAAGGAATTATTTTTCATATCAATGTTACAAAAAAAACTAATCAAGCCTAAAAATATAGAGAGAGCAAGCACTTTCCACCCTAAGAACACTTCAGTTGGATTGGAAATATTTGTATTTTGGCATTATTTCTTAACTTTTTTTTTTAAATCAAGAAACAGAAAACAATAGAGAAAGCTCAATTTCATTTTCATTTTCATTCCCAGTGTGAGCAATTCCCTTCCTTCCCTGAAAAAATTATGATGATAAATATGGATTGCTTCCTTCTGGTCTACATTTTCATTTTTTAATTCATCATTTCTCATTTTGCTTCTAGAACTGCTTTACTCAAAATTATTAGAAAATTTTGAAGTGTTTTAGTCTATGTTGATTATATCAATATTTACAAACTAGATTTTATGTGAATAAATACATACATTAATTGATTTAAGGTAAAGTAATAAACACATGACATTGCATACCTAGCATTTTTCTGAAAATAACTGCATTTAAAATATTTTGGAAACATTTAAGAAAGCAGGATTCTTGTATCTGTTTATGCAACAAATCTGTTGTGATATGTGGTTCCTCTAAAAATTTATGAAGAAAATCTTGCCCAGCACAGATATATATAACTGGGAAAAGAAAGATTTCTCAGATATCAAACTATCTTAATGGCTCCAGAAGTTCTATGACCATGCTTTGAGAATTTCTGATTTAATTATTTACACATCTTTTTGAGAAATATGTAATATTTCTTTGTATAAATTTAAATTTATTTAAACAGTAGTATAGTGTATGAACCATTATGAGAAACTCTGAGGTCTATTCACTGATACATTTCTGCATTCATTTATTTAACTGTTCCATGATAACTCACACACCATTGTATTTCTGGAAGGATAGATGTAGGAGTGAATGGAACAGAACACAGAGCACTGAAGGAGACCTAAGCTTATGTGGACACGATGTATGATGGGAGAGTGATGGCCTTTCCAATTAGCATTTATAATACTCAGCACTCAGGTGTTCAATAGCTGTCTATGCTAATCATTAAGAAAGAACACAAGATGTACACTGCCAAAGGAAAGAAATCTAAAGTAGATCAGGTGCATGGAACAGAAGAATGAAAATAAGGAGGGCAGAAGATGAAGCTTCTTGATAGATTAACATCTCTTTTGTCATTGATTAGGGCCACTAGCAGACACATAGCTCCCCAGGCAGCAAATAGTCTAACCTACGCAAGTCACTGTTTCTGTGTCTTTTTGGGTTTTTTAAATTTGCTTTTATTTGTTTTTATGTTTAAGATGTCTAACATGTTTTGATATACATGTAGTCAAGTGATTATTACAATTAAGGAAACCAACATATTCATCATCACATAGAGTTACCTCCTTTATGTTTTATTTTTTTTATTTGTTTATTTATTTTTGTGTGTAGTAAGTGTACCTAAAATCTCTCTTGGCAAATTTATTTCCAGCTCTTCCTTTAGGAAGATTAATAGCAGAGTTATGTGGAGTAAGCCAAAAATAATAAAAGAGAAAGATACTGTTGCAGTTTTGGGACTAGTAAATTGCTTACAGAAGAGTAAACTACTTACCCAAGTAAATTTTGTATACCAATTCCCTCTAACCCATTCCACTTAGCTTAGATGTTTCTGAACTATCAATCTATTTTTGATGAAGATGACAGCTATTCCAAACCTCTATTGTATTCCAGTTTTCAGTAAACAATATTTTTAAGGAGTTATTCTCATTAGTCACCTAATCATAAAAATCAATTCTTAAATGTTCCATTAACTAAGTGATCATTCAGGCAGAATAAATTCCTTGTCCCATCTGTCAGATTATTGCCACCTTTTCAGTGAACAAAGCAGCATGCAAGGAACTAGCGTACATTTCCAGAGGCAATTATTACTAGAAAAACAAAACAAAAACCTGCTCTTCAGTTTATGATATTGATAGAGACAATACCCAACACATGATGTGAGGATGATAAAAATACACTACCTTGGTGCAATAGTAATCTTTTTCCCTTTCCTTTGATTCACATTTTAAAAATCCCAGTGGATTTGAAACAGCTTCACTGAACTCTGTGCTTTCCCCCAAAGTGACTCAGCAGTGCAGGGTCAAAAGGGCAGAGCTATGGTTCTTCGATTCTCATGCCAACCAGACCAATGCCAGGAATTTAACGGATTTATATATGCAACTTTGGGTAATCTAAAACATTAAGAAAGGCTCTCTTGAGTTTAAAAAATGAAATTATTAAAAAATGTTGGTCAAACATATAGGGGAGTCATTCTATATATGAATTTCTACCTACATGAATTTCCTTCTCAAGTCAGCTATGAACGACAGATACAAAGACTATAACCACAGGCTTGCTTGTAAAATTAGCGGATTCTTGTTGGTAAAAAAATATATTATCCATGATTTTTATAAATATATTATACTATATTAGAAGCAATACTTCTGATAAAAAAAAAAAAAAAAAAAAAACATGCTAAAAGCAAGGATCTCTTCCCCTAAGCTGATAAAGCTGTAGGAAAGTTGCCAAGAATCTTTTCCTACCTGTCCCTTATAACAAAATTTAAATAAAAACATTACTATTTAAAGTCAAAATGTGAACATTTACTCCTCACTCTTAATTGTTGAAAGAAAATGGTGAGATCATATTTGAGGCTGGACGTGCACTGTCTTTGATGACAGTTGTATTTGAAAATGGATTTTGAGGTATATTTTGAACAATGACTGAAATAAATTTAAGAAACCATGTATTGTAGTGCAACAACTCTGAAAAGCTCAGGCTAAGAAGATTCATAAAACTGAGATGTCCAGGAGTGTTTGGATTGGCAAGATGCAAGAATGGGAAAGATGTTATTGGAACTCCTTTCTTCCTTCGTATCCTGTCTGTCTTCCTCTGTGCCTGCTTAATTTTTAATCAGTCTGTTGTGGCTTAGATATGAGGTGACCCCAAAAAGCTTCTGTGAGAACAATTCAATAAAGTTTAGAGGTGAAATGTTCAGGTTATGAGAGCCTTAAGGTACTCAGCACATTAATCCACTTGAAAGGATTAGCTGGGTAATGACAGTAGGCAGGTAGGGTGTGGCTGAAGGAGGTGGGTCACTGGGCGCATTATACTTTTTGTCCCTGGTGAGCTGCGCTTAGCCTCTGCTTCCTGGTACCATATTCGGAGCTGCTTTCCTCGGGCATACCCTTCTGCCCTAATGCTCTGCCTCACCTCCAACCCTGAACAATGGAGTTAGTTGCTCAGGATGAGATCTCAGAAACCAAAAGCCCCCAAATAAAACTTTTCCTTCTTTAAAATTGTTCTTGTCAGGTCTTTTGGTTGTAGCAATGAAAAAGCTGACTAAACAAGGTCTTCTCTTTGTGGTTACAAAATGGTCATAGCAGCTATAGATTGGCAAGGTATTTATTGATTATGTAAGTTTGTCACCAAGAGAGAGATTTCTAATCGCTCTGCTGGATGTACTGTCAGTCCTGAATTCATCATGGTTCCTACGGGTAATCTGATGGGCCAGCGTTGGTCACTTATGTTAATAAGGAGGACAGTATAACGGAAATTCTTATCTTGGGGGGAAAAGGGTAGTGTCCCAAAGGTAGAGAAGGGTTTTGTCTTCAGAACAAGAGTACAAGAATGTTATATCTTTAAGCAGAGATTGATTCAACAAGTCAATAAAATTTCTTCAAAGTAAGCAATTGTTATATATCATTAAGTTTTAATTATTAAGCTTTTATAAAAATCAGTTTTATCAAGGTTTAGTCATACTGTTTAAATCCTGGCTCAATCTATTTCTGCATTTGATTTTACTGTTCACATATATACAAATATATATTCAAAGGACAATAGGCAGATAATAAAAGAGATGAAATCCAAGCATACAGAATTTGTAATTTCCTTTCATTTCCTCATTCATTCAGTCATTCATTTATTCATTGGTGAGACAATCAGTGAGTAAACTAAAACATACATATTTAATTATAGCATGTAAAAAGAGAATTATGAAAAAGAAACAGGGCTAAGTTATATAGGAAAGAATGTATCTTATGTATCATAAGAAAGTGAGTTAAGGGAAAACCTCTCTGAAACATAAATAATGAAAATAGAACATCACAAAGTCCAGATGGATAGATTAGTGTTTCCCTACTTAATTGCATCATGTTACTCCTACAAATTTATAAAAGGTTTTGCACAATGGTGTACACTGACAAGAGGGCGAAGAGCCAGAGCTGGCCTGGAGGCTGCAGGCAGGAGTATTCCCTCCTCCTAATGGTGGAAAGAATCATATCCATCCGGAAGCTCAAGTTAGATACCTCATTTGAAAATCTTACAGTGTAGAAATATCTAAGAAGAAAATAAAGGACGAGTTTGGGGTCAAGAGAAGGTTGCTAAACTGAGAAGCAAAATTCTTGAGAAGAAAAGAATGAATGCGATTCAGAACTCAGAACACTTTTCATATGAGAGAGAGAGAGAGAGAGAATAACAAAACAAACAAGTCATATTTTAAAGTCTGATGGTGGAAATTAAGTAGTTTTCAATACTCAAGTTTAACCACTTCACAAATCTTAAGGGTAATACAAACAACGGCTGTTTTAGATCCATCAGAGGATTTTAATAATTGCATTGATTTCTGTTGGGCTCTGCAGAATTAATACCTTTTGAAAATCTGTACAGTATTTTTTAAAAAGGCACATATCTTCTATCCAGCCAGTGGAGTTTTCAAGGGAAATCCAATGCAAACACTGTTTATCAATTGTCATTACCCAGTTCAAAGTGGTCCTATGATTTAGTATTTGAATAACAACTTTAGAAAACCAGTACTTTTTCTTTCTTTTTTTTTTTTTTTTAACCAAGGCTCATCAAATGTAAGGTACTAGGTGTATCTGTGATAACAATGGGGATGACAAATGAGTTGAAATTTCTCTTAAAGGAAACTGACTACCCTTTATTTAAGAATGGATTACTGGTCAACAAAAATGTTAAATAGCTACATTAAAAACCTCTAAGGCTTTATTAAATCAATTTTCATTTTCTATAGATAAGACATTTCAGGATATTGTGATTTCTCAGTATTTTCACTGTGAATTTAAACTATATTGTACATGCAGAGTTCCAGTTATCTGAATGTTCTGGTTAAAGAAATCTCAAATAAGAGGAATTAGTTGAAATTACAACAAAAATTGACTTAAAAATTTGTAATTATTTTGAGATATAAACAACTTCTCAAATCCTTCTTATAGCAAACAGTAGGTAAAGAAATTTCTTTCTGACTTTTGAATACAATAACTTCTAGAACAGAAAATCTTACTCCACATAAAGGAAGCTGACCTTTCTTTGCTTTTGTTTTTGCTTTTGGTACTAGAGATTGAACCCAGGGGTACTTAACCACTTAGCCACATCCCCAACCGTTTTTTATTTTTTATTTCGAGGCAGGGACTCACTAAGTTGCTTAGAGCGTTGCTAAATTGCTGAGGCTGGCAATCCTGTCTCAGCCTCTCAAGGCGCTGGGATTACAGGCATGCATCACTGCCCCAGCTGAGACATGTTTTCATTCATTCAAAATAGTGAGCATGCTATTCTCCAGGCACATTTTGACCAGTTGTTAAGATGTGAACAAGAGAGACAAAGTCTCTCATGAGATTCTTCATTCCAGTGAAAGTGTGGAAAGAAATACAAAAAAAAAAAAAAAAAAGCAGAAAAATAAGACAATTGCAGCTAACATTGAAGGATGTGAAGATAATAAAATATTATAAGAGACAACAGAATGGTTTACGAACCATTACCTGGCTGATGATCTCTTCTTAGGGGCCAGTACTGAAATTAATTTGTGTTCAGATATGGGATGTTGTGCTGGGTTTTTTTAAATTAATTAATCTTTAACTGCAACCTCTTACAGAAATGCATTGTGATATCATTAAATATATAGGTGGATACTTTTTATTAGTTGGTTAGGAAGGTAAGGTAATTCGAATGAGAATAAATTTGCATGTGATCCCTCACTGACTTCTATATTATTATATGTTCTTTTTTGATACCTTAGCAGTATTTTGGTAAAAGAAGTGAGGCAAAAGACATGAGAGTGAAATTTGTGGTCTTTTTTTTTTACCCAAAGACCTCCCAGCAAACAATCTAGTTCTCCAGGTAGAGGAAATGTTCGTTTATGATTCAAATTGACAAAGCCTATCTGGCATCTCCATAGAAACAATAAGGTTGCTATGTGAGATAATATAACAAGCAAAGTGGTAAACAGTTAAGGCTTTCCCAAGGAAGATTCCCTAACAAAGTGGTAATCCAGAAATTGGAGGTGGCATAATACACCAACCCAAAAAAGGACAAACTTAATTAGGGTTAAGTTCAACATAGGTTTACAAACTTGAGTTTCCTAAATTTGTTAAAGGACCATATGCCTGATGAAATTCTATTGTTCTATCATATGCATGGATGAATATACATCAAATCTAACCATTATCTATAAATATAATACACCAATAAAAAAATATGAGAAACAAAAGGACCATAATGACCCCATTGTTGCAACAACATTGTTGTCAAACAAATTGAGATTTGTGAACTCAAGTTGCAAATCCATCCCATAGTCTTTTACTACCTTGCTTCTTCAGGTTAATTCCTAGATCAAAATCATGTGCAGGGCAAGAGCCCTTTTTCACAAAAGGATTATGCACATCTTGAAGTGTGCCACAAATATGGGATCCATTTTATAGAGGATGAGGATAATTTATTTTATATTTGTCAAGCCTAAAACTCACAAAGACTAATTTATAAAAATCACGTAGTTAGGAAGACTTTCAAACAGAATTTTATCTACTAAATCACTATAAAACAACTAGGTATCCTTGAAGCTGGCAGATAGACTCTAGGCTCCCTGAGAGTGAGTCTATAGCTACATTTTCCCTGGTTCTAAGGCAAGTGCCTAGATTACATAATTAACTAATAAATAAATATACAAACATCTATATAAATATTTGAGGCATTTCATTTTTATAAAATGTTCATAAAATACCTCAAATCTCTTAATTTAAAAATGCAGTCTGTAAAACTTAAAAAAAGCCACTCTCAAAAAAAAAAAAAAAGAAGAAGTGGAAAGTAGAATAATGATCACTAGGGGCTAGGTCAGGTAGCAGGAAGGAGAAGTAAAGATAGGTTGATAACAGGTATGAAAATACAATTAGATAAGAGGAATAAATTCCAGGTGTTCTATAACACAGGCGACTATAGTTTATAGCAACTTATTAGAAGAGAAGAGTTCATAGAACACAAAGAATTGGTAAATTAAAAAAAAATTAATTGTCAATACATCTTTTATTTCAATTATTTATATGTGGTGCTCAATATCAAACCCAGGGTCTCACACATGCCAGGCAAGCACTATACCCCTGAGCCACAACCCCAGTCCCAGAATTGGTAAAATTTTAAGATAGTAGAAATGCTAATTATTCTGATTTGATTATTACATATTGTATACATGTTTGAATTATCATACTGCATATCATAAATATGCATAATTGTTATGTGTTAATTAAAAATGCAATTAAAAAATTTTTTTAAAAATCAAAAAAACAAGCTCATATAACTTCCACTGTATTTCCTTTCACATTACAGTTGCTGTGAAATTAAATATCAGAAGTTAATGGACGGAGTTGAAATGATTCTTGCCATTTAATTCTACATTCTCCCTCTTGCTCCATTAAAATATACCATCCTGTTGGTTCTGAATTCTCAGACACAGGTGGCATTCCTGCTGACATATCAGGAGTGAGAACAATGCATCAGTCATTAGGAAATTATATCAGACATACGCTGGAACCACTTAGCAGCTGAAACACTGAAGGGACAGCATTAGAGAGGAAAGATAAAAAGGACTGGCAGAGAGAGAATGTGGATGCATCTCCACATTCCAAACCACCAAGGATCTCAAAAGCAGCTAGGCAAGAGCTTAATGGGGCGCAGTTCAATTTTACAATTAAGAACAACTGTTTTCAAACGAGCCCTAGCATAATGATTAGGCATATTTAGTATGCCTAATACAGAGAATACAAAATTAGATTAGGAAGGAAGGCACTGAAAAAGTATGTTCTGTTCTAAGCAACAAGAACATTCACCTCTCTGGAGTGAGTATTAAACCAAACACTTGTATCTCAAATTTTGGAAACACTGATATAATTTAAGCAATAATCCTGAGCCAATGTACTATTAAAAGTTTTAAATGTTTTCATCTTTTGAATAGAAGAAAACTACAGGATATGTGCATAATTTATGAGATTTGAAAATGCTATTAGCTATTGCCATGAATTTCAAAGCTAATCCTTGATAACAATTTTATATATTTCTTCTGTTTCTTTCCACACACTTTTTAAATTAAATAATTGCTTTAAAGTTTAAATAATTTCTTCAATTTAAAACAAAATCATCTATTAGAAGTTTTTGGCACTATCCCACAATGCTTCTTATACCACTACTTACTACTAAAAGTGATTTCAACAATATGAATACATAGCTTAATGTTGTACTTTGCATTTCCAATTAATTCTTATGCAACTCTGTGATGTGGATGCTATTATTATCACACATTTTGTACATGTGGACATTGAATTCTTAGAATTTAAGCAACTTGTCCAAAATTATAATTGGCCTAGCTAAAGGTAAAATCATTTCTACTAGAATAATACTCCAACCACTGTGCTATATTACTTCCCATGCTTTTATTTATGGAAACAATAAGCAATATCATTGTCAAAGGTTTTGTAAGAGACATAGTTCTACAATTTTTGAATAGTTCATTTCTCAATAATTCTAATTATTTTTCAGAGTGTTGTTGCAGTATCATTCCATGACCATTAAGTCAAGGAAGACGTAATACCAGAAGAGGAAAATGCACAGGTTAAAGACAACCATTGAAATCAATGCCTGAGGGCTAGAGAAACTTCATAAATGCTTGAAGTCATCTTAGATAACTTTCTGTCTTTCCTGTGTACTCAGAATCTAGCACGTTTTGTTGGTTATCACCTTGAAAGATGATCACATTCAACTGATTCTTATTACCTCCTCCATTAAATAGCTAGTTCAAACCGCCACTATCTTCCTCTAAACCATTGCAGTGGCATCTCAACTTCTTTCTCTTTTTTTGACACTTGTCCACTCTCCATCCTTACTTCAAGCAGTCATCATGTTTCTTTTCAAACACAGAAAAATAATTTAATCCCTTGAACAAAATCACCAATGGCTGCCCATCACAAGTTCTTTTTATTCAATTTGAAATAAGCTTAAATATACATAAAAGTGTCAAGTCTAAAAAGACTATTTCTCTATTGAGTCAGTTGCCAACCTGATGCTATCTCACACCTGAATGCTTAAGTTTGTCTTTTCTTAAAAAAAAAAAAAAAAAAAAAAAAAACAATGTCCTATGTAAGTACAACACAATCATCAATATCAGGATCTTACATGGCATTGACATTACTGCAATCTAAACCGTCAGAATTCATTCCAGTTTCACCAATTGTCTAAATAATGTCCTTTACAGCAAAAGTTTTCACCTGAGGAATCATATTGCCTTAATTGTCATGTCTTTCATGTGTTTTCTGTATTACTCGGTCAACATAGTTGCTCAGGTTTTCTCAACTTTGATGTACACGTTTTCCAATATTTTCAAGTTATTTCATGAATGTTCCATTATTTGAATTTGAGTAACATTTTCTTTTGTTCGTATTATGATTACTTGGGAGGAACATTTCAGAGAGGACAGTGTCCTGTCACCTGCATCCCATTAGGTGATATACAGTTTGATTTGTTCCATTAGCAGTGATGTCACCTTGGTCATTTGATTAAATTTCTCCTGGTAATGTTACACTTATGTCCTTGCAATTTAGAAGTGTTTTATAAGGAGATATTTTGAAACTCTGTAAGTATGTCATCCTTCATCAAACTTTCATTTATCCCTTGCCTTCTAAGAGTGTTGTTGATTCATAGTTTCCTATTTCTTCAGTGGGCTATAATGTATTAATACCATTTATTAAGGGCTTGATTTGTTCTATATTAGGCAAGTGGGGAACATTTTGAGCAGGTTCATATATCATTTGTTATACCACCAGAATCATCTTGTAGTTTTCATGTCCCAGCTCTGGAATCAAGCATTCCCCCAATAATCCCTTGTTTCAGTAAAGAACATATTTAGAAACTAAGATCTTGGTGCTAGGTGTCCTCATTGCTACTGAGGTATTGCTATTCCTACTGTTCTCAATGGACAGAAACAAAATATAAGTAAGTTATGTGTATATACACACACTCATCTATATAAATATTTGCCAAATACTTGTATTTATTAAACTGTGAATTCATACCTATAATTCTAATAGTGTCTAATAGACACTTTCCTTAACATACATACTTCTTTTATTAATGACCCTCTTTGTAAATAATCTGCCCTTGTTCCTGCTGTTCCCTCCACAAAACTTTGGGCTCTGAAATCCCACATTGAACCATCACTTCATATGGAAGCTCACCTCATCCATTTGAGATCCTCACCCCGTGATGATTCCTGAATACTACCCATTTGTGTAAACACCTTTCCCATCTTGACTGCACTATGATATCCCTCCATTATTCATTGCTTTTGTGGGGACTTTCTACTTGTTTGAGCTTCTAGGCCTGATCTTATTCATCATGACCCACTCTCCCAGGTGTGTATGCCTACATCACTCCTCCCCACCTAATGACTTTGGAACAGAAATGTTCAGGAAGGGAAGAAGAAGAGGATGAACTTCAGATAGCAATTTGAATAAAAGACGACACTATTAATTGGATCTCCGAAATCTCTGATAGACTGAAGGATATATAACTTCCCAAATCATTTTTTACCCTCTGGTCACAAAGTTCTTCTTATTGTACTAACTAAGCACAATCTTGCCTCAATATTTTTGTAATTGCTATTCCATCTCCCTAGAAAATGCTTCCCCAGTATTCCCTTACATCCCATAACCTTGCAAGCTGACCCAATCATTCTCCATCAGTTTATCCTACTTTCTGTAAAGTATTATACTTTTTCATTCACTTATATGTAATATTTTTACTGTTTCTGATCTGTTCCCTTGAACTAGAATTAAAGTATGCTCTGTGAGAACACATCTCTTGTTTGCTTTATTTAGTGCGATATTTTTACCCTCTAGATGTCTGCTACAAAATATGTATGTCCCTAACACAATGTGTAAATAGGTAGGTGACAGATGAGCTCTCAGCCCCTGGCTCTGCCCATCAGAGGGTTGTTTATCTTTGAACTCTTGCGATGTACCTATGGTTACCCATAAAATTGTTCTATTAATTGATGGCTGTGTGGTCTTTTTTTTTTTTTTTTCTGTCTTTACCTCTGTTTTTTACTTAAATTTGCTTGACTAATTTGTGTACCTAGACCTAAGACTCCAGATTTTGAAGTATATTTGTGGTCATCCTAGAATAGCCTTAAGTCATTTTTATCCACAGGTAGCAAGCAAGCTCAGGTACTGAGCTTTGGCCTAGAACAGATACGTCAAATCATTTCTACATAAGTTTACTTCCATTTTCTTTCCATCATTGCATTAATTTATTTTTGTTTAGAAATTTTCTATTTCTTCATTTATGTACAAAATAGAAATGCTTGTTAGAAACACAAAGATTAGCCTATTGGAAATATTATAACCTACTTAGATTAAGGATGACTTGATTCTCCTACCAGATGATCAGTTTGGGTTCTATGATACAAGTACAAGAAATACAAGAACAATCAGTTTGCATTAAACATCATTATAATTCTAATGATGAAAATTTCTACCCACTTCTAATATTTCTCTTTTTATGTAGGAATATCCCTTAGTGTAATTTCTGGCAAACTTGACCTTTTGCTGTCTCTTCTCAAGAGAAAGTAGACTAATCACATGAGTGGAAAACGAGAAAAGTTAACCAGTTGTGCTTATCTCAACAATGTGTTTCCTTTTGGGGGGTCAGATGATCCTACCATGGAAAAAAGTCTTCTCTGACTGAGGCTTCCAGCTATTAGATGGCTGGTTTTGCCCAATTCAAAAAGTTAAGTATTAGGGAGCCCATTTTTACAAATCAATGAAGGTGCTAGTGTGGCAATTTAACACTGTTCCTTCATGTATCTCATATTATTTAGACCCAGACCTGGAGCTCACCATGAACTTTTCTTGTTCTAATAGTATTTATGCCCCATTCTGATTCTTCATTGAAAATGAAAATTAGGTAATGGCTCAGAATACAAACTGGTTTAAGCTTAGAAAGAGACCTATCACACAAACAACTACACATAGCAATTTCTTGGTGTGTGCATTTTGAGTGTGTTTCTCGTGTCTCTGCAAATACTTTACACTGGCAGGGTCATTTACTTAAATTTCAAACTCCTTGCTACAAGGGATTTGAAATAATGAAAGCTATTTTTTTCCTTAATACCACAAAGTTGGCCAGGCCTTGGTCTGATAAGCATGGAGATTCCTGCTTCAAAGGCTTACTAATGGCTTTATTTATTTATTTATTTTCTTTTTAAGATCAGAGATAAAAAAGTTACGAGGCACTTGAAGGGAAGGAGCAAAGGACTGACAGTATAAGAAGAGAAGCCATAATTGGCTGGTCTTAGGAAGGAGAAAGTGAATTCTACTGCTTACCAGGAAGAGTATGAAAATATAAAGATTTCATCAAATGATGTGTGTGTGTGTGAACTTGTGTGTATGTATTTTCTTTTCTTTTCTGAGATAGGTCACTATGATGCCTAGGCTGGTCTCAATCTCCTGTGTTTAAACATCCTCCTAGCTCCAAACATCCTCCTGGCTCATCCTTTCAAGTAGTCAGGATGACAGGCGTACCACTACAGTTTTGCATATTATATTATATTATATTATATTATATTATATTATATTATATTATGTCTTGCATATTCCATATACATATAGCAATTACCAATCATATCTAGCCTGTCATCCATGATCTCTCTGAGGCAATGACACCCAAAAGAAGATGGAGGATTAGATTTCATGCCAATTTGATGACCAGAAAGAAATATTATGAATATGCAGCAATCTGAACCCTCTTAGATTATGAATATCATGTGAATTCCTTCAATATTAAAATGACCTTCAGGAATGTGAAAAGCTTCACAAAAAGGACTAAGTGGAATTTCTTATTTTGCCCATGAGAAGAAAATCAAATTTAATTTAATTTAATTTAAAACAAATTCAATAATATTTCTTTCATCAAAACATTGTAGAGAAAGTCTGTATCATTATTTTAAGTCATTTTATTTTTTTTAGAGTTACTTTTTAATTTTAGATAGAATTCACATACAATGGAATGTCTGAGTGTCAATAACCCATACTGCTGTCACAGATCATTAGATGATTAAATGTTATCATTACCCCATGAGTTCTTCAGTCCACACCTTGCCCCCACCCATAGGGACCACTAAGGGTCCATTTTTTAAAAAAATCACAATTGATTATTTTTACTTGTTCTAGAATTTAGTATTAATGAAATAATGCAGCATATAATTTTCTATATATGATTTCTCTCACTCAGAATTGTTTTGCTATTCATTTTTGTAGCCTCATGTACCAAGGTTTCATTATTCTTTATGCTGAGGAGTATCTCATTATACAAATATTCCATCATTTATTTTCCATTGTCTGTTGATAGACATTTATTCTGCTTCTAATTGGGGCTATGATGAATAAAGCTGCTATAAATATTCTTAAATTTATTTGGAAATCTAAGGTTTTGGGAGTTGTGTGTGGAAAATGTCTAAGATCAGTTTTACTTAGTCATAAGTTCTGTTTTATAAGAAACTATTAAAATAATTTTTGCAAAGAGATGATACCATTTTACACTCCTACCAACAGTGTATGAGAGTTCTGCTTGCTTACATTCCCACCAATATTTTGTGTTGTCAGCCTTTTAAATTTTAATCATTCTGAATAATAATTTAATACAAGCAAATTAAAATAAGCTAAAATTTTATAATAAACAATATATTTTTATAAGAAAGGAGCATATCTTTTTTTTATTTGTTTTTGGTTCCAAGGATTGAATCCAAGGGGACTTAACCACTGAGCCACTTCTCCAGCCCTTTTCATTTTTTATTTTAAGACAGGCTCTCCCTTGATTGCTTACAGCCTCACTAAGTTGCTAAGACAGGCTTCAAACCTGTAATCCTCCTGCCTCAGCCTTCTGGGCTGCTGGGATTGCAGGCATGTGCCACCATGCCCAGCAAGGAGCAAACCTTTTTTGCTTACCAATATTACTAGGGTTTAGGAAATTGTCTGCCATAGTAAAGGCATAATTAACACTTGTTGAGTAAAACAATTATATAAAAATTATTTAAAGTACTTTTTATGTCTTTCTTTGCATTTAATTTATTGACATAAATTGTCATAGTCCTTCTATTTCTAGCCTCTAAATATTTTCAGATCCAATTTTGTCACCAGACACCATGGGACTAGTTAAAATAAATATACTTTTTTCCCAGAATGTTATAAATTTTTGCTTATTAAACTCCTTTTCAGATTTGCCCAATCAGCCATGTTTGGAATTCTCAATAGCTCTCTGTCCTCTAATTCAAAATCAATGCAGTCTCAACTCCTTCTATCCTACTACATATCAAATATTTGTATTCCAATACCCACTATGCCTCCATATTTTTATAAAAGTTTGTCTCCTTCACTTAGAACGTCCTCTCCCTGATCCATCTTATGTCTGTTCTGTAGGTGTCCTTGCACCTATCTAATTTTCCTTTCCGAGCAGAGTTGGTTAAATGGAATTTTTTACCTGTAAGACTGGTTTTAGGAATTTAAAGTGAGTACTATGGTGTCTAATAGAGGGGGAAAAACCATGTCCAAATAGGAAATTATGCAACTCATATATAAAAAGCATATCAAATCAAGAATGATTGGAAAGTCTTCTAAAGTATATGGAGAGTAAAGTTAAAGGTACTTTCCATGTCTATTTCCAAACAGAATAAAATTAGTTTGTCTGCTATGGCCACTGCTACCACTGTTTCCTGCCTCATGGGGTATTACTGCTGCCTGCTCTGGTCCTCCACTTTCTGACCAGACAGGCACAACTATGCAAGTGACCCAATTCCCAAAGAGGAGCTAAGACCTTTCAGAGTGCTTCTTAACCTGCCAAAGTTACTCCTCTTTGACCCCAGTCGATCTAGCTCCTTGTCCCACTTTTACACTAGAATTTCAGCTGTGAGAGGGTAAGGCCTTTTCTGAATTGCTGTGACTGTGTTCAATAAATATTCATTGAAAAATAAAGGAAAAATCCTTATACTAGCCAAAGCCTTGGAAGTGAGTTTTGGCCTCAATTTGCAGTGTTTTTCACTTTACAAGAATCCTGTCTTTGAAAAATCCTTTCCTCTCTTTTCCACATCTTCCAGGCTTAGAAGGCTAACTGAGTCTCATAAATACAAAGACCAATTTATTCATTAGAAGTAGGGATTTTGTTATATATGTAAGAGTGATTACTGAAGTCTTTGGGTGAATATGATTTTAAACCTGAGTCTTGTCTTCTCTTGACAGAGCAAAACCAAAAATATTCAATTTCATCTTCAAAGAGCATTGTTATAAAGTGATGGTAAAATTCTTCTGCTTATTCAATGAACAATGTCTTTCTTTATACTTTGACTTCTCTGTAACACTTCTTATGTATTTGTCTATTTCTTCAGATTTCTCCTTAAAAAACTTTTCCAAAATTGATTTTGATAAGTGTTGGTTTTTTGATAAGTCTTCTTTAATTTTCTGTATTCTCATATTGTCAAATTTTACTTTACTTTTATTTCTTAGACTTTTGAATTGCCAGGGTCTTAATGATCTCGTTCTTTGCTTTATTCCCAACACTTTTCCACAGCACTTGGTACAGAGCTATATTTCGTAAATGCTTGTTGAAGGACTGAGTGAAATGCCTAATGATTCTTTAACCCTATTAATTGTTATATCTCCAGCCCAATAATGACAAAGTTATAGAACTTAAGCCGAGGCAAAGAAGGGAAGGCATAGGGAAGATGTGGGGAGCAGTGAAGGTAGAAGGGAAAGAAGGAGGAAGGAAACAGTTATGAAGGGAAGGAAGAGAGAATGGGGTAGGAGGATAAAAGGAGAGACGGAAAAAAATCAAGGCACAGATTTTAAATAATAAATATGTCAGTGAAAATTCAGAACTAAAATTAAGATTGCATTTTATGTTGTCAGTTTACATGAAAATGATGGGGATTCTTGTCACTATTTTCAATATCACTCATATAAAATGTACTTAATTTTTACTGACCTTAGGTTAAAGAAGCATGAAATATCTGTAATTAAAGATAATATTTATTATAAGTGTTTCTAGTGATGCTTGAAATATATCAATAAAGAAATAGTGATAATTGAGGTCAAGTATTTCCTCCTGAAACAATGTGTGTACATTCTATAGACAGTGCGCAGTCTAAGTGCTTCTTAATGAGTAAAGTTGTCAGCTAAAAATTTGAATTCAATTTTAATTTAATATTGTAGAGAAAATTTGATTACTGAATTTTCTTGAATCTTTTCAGAATATCTCAATAAACTGTTTAGGAGTATTTTCAAATTCCATTATCAGAAAATATTTTAACATTTGAATTCTAAGTAAATGGCTTCATAAAATATTTTCATATAAAATAATGAGCATCATTTTCATTTATCTGTGTGGAAATTTAATGAAATAAGAATGTTGGATTAAAAATGGTGGAATGAGGCAGACATCATTACCCTATGTACATGTGTGATTAACAAGAATGATAAGAATGTATATCATGCACAACCATAGAAATGAAAATTTGTACCCCAAATGTGTACAACGAATCAAAATGAAGTCTGTAAAAATAAAAAATAAAAAAAATTTAAAAAAAGAATGTTGAATTAAGCAGTATGCACAAACTCTATATCCATATGTGAGTTTTGAAGTGTTGCCCTTTATTTTTGTTGAATTGTCATTAAAATGACAATTTTAATTTTCAAAGTTATTTTTAACTAATTTCAATATTTCCCTCAGGAGTTATGTTAGAAGAAAACCCATGTTTTAATTAGTGTATTAATCAAATATCTGGCAACTAATAATGATAAATATTTTAGGAGAAAGCATGTTGTTCATGATACTCATAGTCTTGATGAAAAGGTAAATTCTGCAGAAGTCAAAATGCCTTAATTTCATGGGAACCTGTTAATGATCAAAAATAGCTGTATTTTTTCATGTAAATTTTTGTACAAAATCATATTATAAAGCAAAACCTCCACATCATATGGAAAAAGTTTTAGAGGTCATTTAAAAAATTAACCAGAGCAGATGTTATATGTACTATGAAATTTTCATATAGGGTTTCAAATATGAAGACTGTGAAAAGGAGAGTAACAAAAACAGATTTTTGAGGTGTGGAGAGGGGTTTTCTGAAATAACATCTGAGACCCTCAGAACTTTTACAGCAAAGCAAAATGAAGTTAAAGCTTTATGTTCTTTTATGGTTTAAATCAATCTCATTTACTATTTATGCAAATCCCTTCAGGAGGCCAAAAGTCAGTTCAAAGGTCTCTGATGGATTGCTTCCCACAAACAGAATTGCATATATCTCCGTTTTTTGCCTGCATGGTGCCCTGTACGCGTTTCTATTACTGTCCAGGCAATGTTTTACTGTGCTAACTTCTTTAAAGTCACTCCCTTGAGGAAAGAGACCATTCCTATGCTTTATACTCATAATGGCCAAATGACTAAAGTGTCTCATGTTGTAATAATAAATGTGATAATAATAAAACTGGTAACCATATTATTCTCTGTTCAAATATTTAGTGATTTAATCATAGTTATAATAAGCTATATTCCACTCAATATTTTAACATATTGAATTACCTATATATTAAATTCTTATAAAATGACCATAAAGCTTTCTAGGTAGAGTTTTCAAATTCTGTTTTCCCCCTTCTTAAATATTTCACTAATAAAATTATTTTCAAATTCATATTTAAATATATAAAAATTTTACATATTAGTGGGGTACCATGTGGTACAAAATATACATGTATATTTTGAATAATGTTTAAATCAGGTTAACACATCTATCTCCTCAAACATTTGCCTTTTCTTTATGGTGAAAACATTCAGAGTTCTTTCTTTTTGAAATATACAGTACTTTGGTGTTGTCTGCATTTGCCCTATTGTACAACTGAGAACTTCTTAGTGTTATCCATCACTGAGTGGTCAACATTTCCCTCTCTGTTGTGTCCTCCCCAGCCTTTGTTAACCACTACTATACTCTCAACTTCTAAAACAACTTTTTTTTTTTTATTCCATATCTGACAGATATTGCAGTACTTTTTCTTCTTACCTGGCTTATAGAACTATCCATGTTGTCACAGACGACAGGATTTCCATTTTTTTATGGAGAATAGTGGATATGTTTATATGTAAACATATATATGTGTGTATATATACTAAAAGTATGAGCACCACTATCGCATATATGTGCCACATATTCTTTTTTGTTTCATCTATTGATGGACACTTGGGTTGTTTTAATTTCTTGATTTTTGTACACAGTGCTGCAACAAAGATGAGAGTGCAGGTGTCTCCTCAACATACTCATTTCACTTCCTTTGGATGTATGCTCAGTAGTGAAATTGTTGAATCATATAGTAGATCTATTTTTAATTTTTTGAGGATGCCCAATACTGTCTTTTATAATGGGTATATTAATACCCATTCCTAGCAACAGTGTGCTACAATTCCCTTTTCTTCACATCCTTGCCAGTACAGTCTTTTGATAATAGCCATTCTTAGTGGGGTTAGAATCACCACATTCTATTACTCTAGAACATTATGTTCTACTATTAGGAAATGATGTTTAACTACTAATCACTATTGAACTCTCAGATCTACTAAACTTCAGACTGAATAAACAGTAATAACTATGGTTGAAATATCCAGAATTTATAGAAATTACTTATCCTTCAAACACTGATCAGATCTTCTATTTGATTCACAATGTTTACATTTTCATCAGGTTACATCTGAGATGTCTCTTTTTCACAAAGGTTTTTGTTCTCCTACACAAGCACTTGGTTCCCCACCTACTCTTCCTATTATAACAGCACATGCACACACATGTTTTAACATAAAATATATCTATATGCAAGCATATATGTTCATATTCACACACCTCTGGAACAGAAAAATGTCATTCATCAATGTATTTTTGTTTAATGAACAAATACTAGTTATAATAATTTTTGAAAATTTCTTTCAACCAGAACAGTTCCTAGCTACACTTATAAAACTCTTCTTATTTAAAAAAAATTCTTCTAATTTCATAAGAGTTAGTATTCTGTAGTGATAGCAAAGTCTAGCAATAGAAAGGTAAGCATTTACATTGCTTTAGATATATGTATATGATAGTTATTTCCAGAATCAAATGTCACAATTAGTTTATATCAAACTAACCAATGTATTGGTAGGTAGTCACTAAAGATTGAAACAGTTAATCTGAAAGAACAATTTTAAAGCTCTATTCTCGGGTTTTTGGCTTACTAAATCCAACAGCACGCAATTCTTAAAATATTTTTCAACAAATGCATACTGAATGCATAATAACCAGATGGATTAGATCCGCCCAAAGAATGTAGGGTGTTTTTTCTTGTTTTGTTTGTTTGTTTTTTTGATGCTAAGGACGATTTGACTCTCTTACCATTTAGATAAAGATTTCTCAAAAATGACTTTATTGAGTCATTTTGAGATAGATATTTTTCTTTGTGGGTTATTGTGGGCAGTATAGGATGCTCAGCAGTATTCTTGAGTTCTCTACCTGTTATCTGCGTGTAGTACCTTTGTCTAAGTTGTGAAGATTAAACATATCTCCAGACATTGCTGAATATTTCCAAGGGTGCAAAACCTCCCAAGTTGAGAATTAATGGTAAAATAATTTTTTTCAAGAACCTTTAAGCCACAACTAATCCAGGATTACCCAGAAAATTCTATAAATTTGTCCCATATTATTATATCTTTTATAAAGTTCTAATTGAAAATATTACCTTCTAATATTCAATTTCCTAATTCAGGAACCAAAGCATTATCTTGATCACCATTCCGACAGAGAAAAAGGTTTGTCTTCATAAATAAATGAAAAATCTGGAGTAAAACTTACATATGTATGAAGGTATAAATACATGTGTGCATATACATATGAAACAAGCATTATCTCCCACACATACATACACAAATATATACATATGTACTGAACATATATATAACTAGCATTAACTTCCAGTTTTCTTTGACTCTCATTTCAATGTTAACTCTCTATTTCCTGTGGATCCTTAATGACTTCAGGTACCTCCAAGGCTATACATGAGGGAGAGATAAAAACTAAGAAAATTGGCCTGTCATTCCTAGCTAAGTAAAATAACTCCATTATTAATATGTAAACTTCTATTGGTATATATTAACAAAATAGTAACGTGGTAGAAACCCTGGGGAATGTGAGGCATTTCCATAATAGGCACTAATCTCCAATAAAAGGAGAACTTAAAAGGCATAAAAAGAATACATACACATGTATATGATGTCTAAAAGGGCATTGATATATTCTCTGCAGTATAAAATAAAATTCTAGGTGTTTATTACACTCTAGGATTTGCCAGTCTAGTATGGTAAATGGATTCAGATCTGAATTTAATACCTGTATAAACCTTCACATTGATAGTGACACCTTGCATTTCCATGTGCAAGCAAGCATTTTATTTAATTCATCTCTCTTATCTACATCTGAAATAGTTGTAGATTTTGTGACTGGGCCCATTTACTTCAAAATGTTAACAGAATCTTTCATTCATTTATTCACAGAAACTGAATTTACAGGTCATTAATACACATAGAATGGAAGGTCCATTCTCTCTCTGCTGTGATCAAAATGCAGGCTTGAGTCAACCAGCTTTAGGCCTAGCAATTTGGTTAGCAGACCCCTGGAAATGCAGGCAGGTTGAATTCTTACAAAGTATGGCATGTCCAAATAGAAACAGTTATTTGGCAAGTATGTTATTTATGAGGATTCTGGAAAGGAGCTACATAAATAGATTATGTTGTAAAGATTCACTGAAACTGATATACACAGGATTTAACCCAGTGTCAGGTGCATAGCAAGTGTCATTAGTTGTAAACATTAAACATTAATGTAAATGTAAACATTAGTTGTAAATTGTTCTTACTGTTCTTCTGTTCCAATTTGCCAACCAAGTACTTTTTAAATACCTGAGAGATTTTAAACTAGATTTTATGAATTTTTATTGCAATAATAAATAATAACTGACATGATTTTATGAAATATACAATATGATGCCTATTAAATAATTAAACACAATCTAATATATTGTTTATATGAGTATATAACTAAAATATGAAACAGTGATTGATAAGTATTTAATATATCCTATATTGACTACATTTTTTTTTTGGCATGTGGATTATACAATGCTTATTCCTTGCTGATGTTCTAAACTGATACAAATCATTCACTCTACTTATTTCACATCAGGGTAGTAAAATTACTTCTCAAGTATTATATACCTATTGCATAAAACCAATCTTAATTTTTCTATAATTGGTCAAGTTTTAGGGATTAAAGTACAAAGTTCTCAGTAATGATTTTTCCATCTAACTCTAGCCTTTAAAGCTTCAATTTTTTGAGTTGCAATGAGTTCCATGAAACTATTAAAGACTTACTCCTTGAGGTCACCTATCACTTATTCCAAAATGCATTCTTTCCTGTCCCCCAGATCTGAGAGAACTTTAAAGATGAACACTTATTTGTATGCAAACAGAAAGGCCTCTGGATTCTGTTTTTACTTAAGATATACCCAAAGCTGGGGCTGTAGCTCAGTGGTAAACAGCTTACCCAGCATGTGTGAGACACTGGGCTCAATCCTCAACACCACCTATAAATAACTCAAGAAAATAAAGGTATTGTGTCTACAACTCCAAAAAAAACATTTTTTTAAAAAGATGTACCCAAATCATGCAATGTTTTCTTTTCTATCCCTGCCACTGCAGGCTACATTCACTAAGAAGCAGAGTGCTCTTTGATAATTTCCTTTGTCATTTATAAATAACTCATCCTATTTGCAATACCTATGGCATCATGTTTGACTAATACATTTTCACCCCACACAGACATTTTTAAAGAAATATGTTTTATTAACTTCACAAAAGTACATTGAGAAAACAATCCTTCAGAAAAAAATATTGCAGTCAATTTAAATAATAGATATAAATGTTTTCATTAAATATGATAAACTTTTTAGAGTAAACTTTCAAAAATATAAGATGGACAGAAAGCACATAGAACACAAAGAATGACGGCTGAGAAGTAATAACATCAAAGAGTTCAATCACGTGTATTTGTCAAATTATTTTGAAAATATACCTTTGAGGAGGAAAAATGTGTATTGACCCAATAAATTAATAACTCTGCATCTAGGAACATTGATGTACTTGTTCACTGGAACGCAAAATCCTCGTTTACTATTATTGACTCAATTTTGGGTGACTTCATGCAATATAGTTTTTTAAATGATTCACTTAAGATTAAAGAAAAAGACAAATCGATGAGTCAGAAATACATAATTTTTTGAAAATACTGATCTAGTATATTTTTTTTATTTTAGATTTAGTTGAATATCATAGCAATTTCTTAAACAGGAGGATAACATCCATATTTAGATTTTAAAAATGAAATAATCATTGTCATGTGCCATTTCAGATTTTTCAGATGAAGTGAGGTGATTTACTATCTGCAACATTAAACATGTTATTAAAATCTTCAAATACACTTGTTTTCAAATGTTCATAATTAATTTTCTACAATTTGTAGTAATGATCCTCAAACTATTTCTGTTAGGGGCACCCTTGAAAATAGTAGAAAGTAAAAACATTTCCTAGAGAACTCAAATTTGATTTCAAGACAAGCTGCAAATGGTTTGAAAATTTTGATTTTTATCAAAATTTTTAATTTTATTTTTGATGTTAATCATATGTTCTTATAAATTTAGCAGAAATAAAATGTTAAAAATACAGTTGACCCACTTTTGTTTATTATAAGAATTAACAAGTACTTGAAATTAGAAACTAAAATAAGAAATAGAGTCATACATATTAGATTAATTTTCCAAAGTAAGGAATGGTCAAATATTTCTTCATCTTTACATTTAAATTTTACTCCCTCTGCTATGGACACTTGGTTTTGATTATTAACCTTCTATTCACCATGATTCTGGTAACAGCTCTCAGTTACTGTTTTCAGAGGAAGGAAATCACTCTCCGTGTAAATTTCTCATTTCTTTGGGGGGTGGCAGACCGTCATTCTCACAAGTGTGCTGTATACAACCAGTGTTGTACCTAGATTCCTCTGGCCTCGATGACTGGTTTGGAGTTGGGTGTACTATCCAAAAGGGTCTAATCAGAGTGAGCTCCAGATGTTTTTGACAATTCTCTTTGTACTTAAACCTTGAAGGTGGTGCAGCCATCTTGCCTTTTGGAGGGGAATGCATATATGAGCCAACTTGGTGGAAAATGAGAGGTGGGGAGTGAGAGAAGAGGGGAGAGAGAAACTTTTGGTGACATCATTTGTACCATTTAGTCCAGTCACATCTGAAATCCTCATTGCCTCTGGGGTTTTTTTGTTTGTTTGTTTTTGTGTTTTTTTCCTCATTAAGTTGGCCAATGAACAGCCTTTTGCTTAAATTCCAATTAGTTTTATTTTTTAAATAAATGTCCTACTTGATATATCATTTGAATTTTGTCTCTAACTATCTCATCACCCTTCCAAATAACTTTCAGGAAAAAAAAATGATGTTCCTTTTATACTACATTTATCCCGTGACTTCTGAAACTCCTACCTTCTTTTTCATCCCTATCTCCCATGCCTTTCTGTTCATTTGATGTACAGGATGGCACAGATTCTACTCTCTCTTATCATTACTATTCTTAAAAGTAGCCTAACAAATAGCCTCCTCCCCTACTTTCATGACAGCATGAAAACTTTGGCATATTTTCCACTACATTTGCTTACTAAACAAAAACAAACTTCCAATTTGAGTTAATTATTTTTCTCTTTATGTTTTACAACAGTGATGAAATAAAATTTTAATCTCTTATTTATTCTAAAATCAACACCACTAAACTTTCTCTCATATTGAAACAGAAAAATACAGTTTTAAACTCCTAACACAATTTGTAGTTGGCACTGGGTTATGTCACATTGTTGCTTCTGCATGGAAATCTATTTTTAGAATTATGATCTTGTCATGGCATCTCTAATGAAAATCCCAGGAAGTTCTTTTTCTTTTCTTTCTGTCTCTACTTAAAAAAGCAAACTAAAGTAAATAGTGTAATGTGTAAAGGAAAGATAAATTCAATTATCAGTCATTTGAAATTAAAGCAATGATTAAAATTAATAATGTAATGCTAACTTATTTAGAAGAAATGTATGGATTTAAAAACTAGCAAAATATTGACACAAGATTTACCTTAAGCTCCAAGGGTTTCTTGCCCTTTTTAATAAAATATATTTTTAGAATTAGTTATTCATTCATTCATTTAGCATAATTTTATTTCCTTTTCTGTGGGTATTGTCTTAGGGAAAACAATGGTGACCAGAAGATACAGCATTTCCACTCATCACTTATACAGGCTAGAGGAAAAGACAAATAGGAAAGTAATTATGACTAAAAGAACTGTGTGAATATGAAGATTAAGGAAATATGGGACACTATGTGAACATATAAACTAAGGCTTAGCCTAATCTATGGGGTGACAATACCACTGTCTCTTAAGAAATATAATAGCTCACATTCATAGTTTTAATTTCCTTATAGGTAAATTTTAAAAAGTAAAATGTAAATGCATATTAGAATTATGCTGTAATAATTTACATGTTGAAACCCTTAAAGTAAAACAACAAATTATTTAATAGGAAGCAAACATATTTTTATTGCTTTATATTTAAAATTTAAATTAATTAGACAAAGAGAATAATGCAGTTCCTCAGGTATTCAACTCACATTTCAAGTACTCAGCAATCAAATGTGACTCCAGACCACTATAGGACAAGCTTAGCAGATTCTTTGAATTGACTCTCCCAAGCTGAACCTAGAAAGTCTAAAATGATTTTCATATCTCTCCAGATGCTAGGATGGTTCCCTCCAATCCAATATACTTATATAATGCTTGCATGCAGAAATGAATTATAGAGGTGAAAGCAAGGACATATGGCAGCTTTCTTGCTGGCATGGATCATGGTAGAGGTTGTATAGTTTTGGGTCCAGAAGCTTTGGTGATGCTTCTCAAAAATGAAGCATTTTGACCTTGACAGAGGACACATCTCTTTTAATAGCACAGTTCTCTGGTGTTGTTCTGGGACTTGTTCAGGAAAGGTCAGTCCAGAGTTAGCAACTTCAGTTAATCCCATGTATTCAAGGGTTATCAGTACTCCAATAAATCCACTGATGTATAAAATTATTAGGGTGGATTTCCCTGTTGGAATTAAGATCCCTGACCAATACAGGGGCTAAAGAAGACCTCCCAAAGAACTTAATTTTAAGCTTATATCTGAAGAATAATGGTTTAGTCTATTGAAAAGTAAGAGGAAATGGATTTTAGCTGACAGGAAATGTTTAGTAATGCTAAGTAAAAGTGAACACTAATTAAAGGAGCCAAAAAAATTGAATATGGTTAGATTTATAAGGGAAAGGGTGAGATTGACATAAAATCTGGCTTTAGCTCAATGAACAGAAAGAAAGCCATTTCCCCAAATGGACAATTCACTGAAACCAGCAAATCACCAAATGACCTGTTTCTTTCAGTTATTTACAAAGCTTATGTAATGCCTAGTAGATGGCTTAGTAGTGTGTGGGCAGGTAGGTTGTGGTGACCCTTCAGACTTTTCTAAACAGAAGTTAATTACCTTTCTCCTGTTTTCCTTTCTTTTTACAAAAATATGTTCATAAAAGAATGTTTTTTTAAAAGGAACAAATCTAATCTCTCTTCCTTGTTTTTATACAAATTGAACCTGTTTTTATTCTTCCATGTTGAATAGATTATTGACTATGTAATCAAGAAGAGTATTTCTAAGTTTTAAGTAAATGGGCAAATTTGATGAATTTAGAAAATTGGTAAATTCATCCTGTAGCTTCATTAGCCTTGGATAAGGATTGAGATAAAAGAGAAAGGTGGGGTGGTGGGTAGGGTCCTTTTAAAGAACTGGTGCTTGTCTTAAGATCAAGGTTGAGTCATTAAAGAGTTCCAGGAACAGGAATGGTGTGGATCAGTGCAGAGGAAGAGACCGAAGGGAAGCATCTAGATGTCTGATGATGGTTGCCTGGCTATAACCTCTGGCAATGCACAAGGATGGATTTGACAGATAGCTATAAAGTAGAGACAATCTTTCAGTGCTTTCTCTTTAAGAAGGAATAGTGAAAATCACTACAACTGAAGCATTACAAAAATCTCAAGCTGTAGAATGCATGAAAGTAATGATAACTATAAGAATGTTAGGCATTTTCTGACTTCAGAATATAGCCTTGTGAAATCATTTTCTTCTACCTGTTACTCATGGGTTATATTAATATTCTTAAGTAGACCTGGAGGAGGATTGTGTAATAGCATAACACTCTCCCACAAAATTTCCCCTCAGGTTACTAAAAGCTGGTTATCTCCTTACACCTGGCAGATCTCTAACATACTACTGTGGTTTCGAAAATACCAGCACTTTTTATATTTGACTTCTATATTAGTGAGAATTTGAGCCATAACCACAGGGATTGCTCAAATATTTTAAAAGCATTTTAACATTGGCCACCCTTGCTTTGAAAGAGCACATCCAATGATAGTCATCTCCCCACAAACACATTTTTTTTAAAATCTCTGTTTCCACTAATTGGCATTGCAATGTTCTGAATTGCTTAAACATTTGCATCAGGGTCAAGTGTTAATAGCTCCCTCAGCATAGCTAACCTATTTCTATTAGTGAGAATCATTATTACTGCTGGCTATTCACTGATACTCAAAAACATGGACTTCAACATTTAACTATTTTAAAATATTTCAAGTTCCACAATTAGGCAAATAAATAAATATAACAGCTTCAGTATCGCTGTCTTCCTTTATTTAATGATATTCAGGTGAAAATTTTTAGATAATCCAATTATTTTCTGTAGATACAGCATGTGAGATATTCATTTAAGCAAGGCAACAAGAACAATTACAGATTTTTCTCTGGTAAAGACTCCAGTGAATTACATGAATATGTGTAAGCCATGCTTTCACAGAGGATGGGAATTGGTACATTTGACCTTACCCTTGACAAGGATGATGAAATCATAATAAGACGCATCATAAATTACATTTAACAATGAAATCCAGCTCATGTGCAAAAAAACACTCTTTAGGGGTGTGTGTGTGTGTGTGTGTGTGTGTGTGTTTTCTAGTACACACGTCTGTTTTAATATAACAAAGGAAATAGAATGTTGTTCAAAGTTATTCTTGTTTCACATTCATGTGACATGACTCTATAATGCTTATGACAATCAATGATTTCTCTTTTCAATTTTCACTATTCATCCCTAATACCACCTGTTTCATGTAGAGACTTTTGTCAATATCACTATTACATAATATTTGATCTCCTTTCTGAATCTTTACAGCATTTAATTTTATTTATTGGCCTTTACTAAATTCTACTTTGATCTACAATTACATTTGGATTTGAGGTATTCTTCATTCCTCTTGGGTGCCTAGGGCCTTTCACATTGTTAATTTGATACATAAATATTGGCTTAAACTGGTTTATAATTAACACTGTTTTAAAATAAGAATAGGAATTAAAGTTTGAGTTCCTGTTGAGCCTGTGAAGACCGCTCTCACACTAAAACACAAGGGTAAAACCCCTATTTTAAAACCCCTACTACCAAAAACAGCAATCATAAGGGGAATTAGGCCATGAACACCTGAAAAAAAAAAAAAAAAAAAAAAAAAAATGAATCCAACAGAGGATGATTCTAAGGTGTAAGTGAAAATATATCATCAGCCAGGCACTGAGCTCCATCCAGGGGTCAGGACATCTAAAAAATGATATAGCGTTCAGCATAGGGACTTCAATAGTGCAAGTTTGGTGACAAGGGCAACATTGAATGATAATCAGAACCACAATAAGTGTGACATTTTATATTCATAAAATATTTTTACAACTTTCGTAGTGCTTTTGGCTATAGTATCTTTTGGAACTTTACAGGAATTCTGATGTATTTTCCTCTATTACTGTAAATGCATTTTTAAGACATTACAACTAAGTGTAAAGGTAAAACTAGCCCAGGATTCCATCCTTCAGTAATGGAAAGTGGAACCCTTTGTTGTTGAATTCCTTCCCTTGTCATCCAATCTGTGTGTGTGTGTGTGTGTGTGTGTGTGTCTGCACGTGCACGCACGTGCACTCTTGGAATTTAACATAGACCTTTGGGCAAGCCGAGTGAGTGCACTCTACCGCTGAGCTCCATCCCTAACCCCATTATCTGATTTTTATAATGTTGACTTTAATTTCCTGTGAATGTGATGTGAAACACATGCCTTATTTCCAGTATTTAAGGAAAATTGTGTCATCGCAGATTTTTGCCCTGGATCATAACTTTATGCAAAGATGGAATGTACAGAGAAAAGAAGCATATGTTTCTTTGGACAGAAATTTATTTAAATATAAAAATTACCAAATGACACAGTGGAGAAAGGCTCTGTGTTAGGTATTATAGAAGAGATAAGGATAAGATGCAGGGGGCTGGAGTTGTGGCTCTGTGGTAGGTCACTTGCCTACCATGTGTGAGGCACTGGATTCGATTCTCAGCACCACAAAAAAAATAAATAAACAAAATAAAGAAAAAACCACATTATAAAAAAAGATAAAATGCAATACAGTTCAGAAAAATATATAAATACTGTGAATATATTGACATGAACTTTACATGTATAATTAAGAGGTGTCTACTAGAAAGAGTTAAGTTCCTAGATAAAAATGTGTAAGTCTCTAAAAGATTGATATGAGGGAAACGACCTTCTAGTCAGAGAAAAATAGTTTGAACAAAAGATGAAGGCTAGATAGCAAAACCATATTTGAGGGACATAAATTTTATCAACATAGCAGAAACAGTAAATCCATGGTAAACAGCATTAGAAAGATTAAGTTTATAATCCCAGGAATTCAGGAGGCTGAGGCAGAAGGATCATGTGTTCAAGGCCAGCCTCAGTAACATAGGCCCCTAACCAACTTAGGAAGACCCTGTCTTGAAATGAAAAATAAAAAAGGGCTGTGGATATAGTTCAGTGATAAAGCACCCCTGGGAGTAGCAACAACAACAACA
Source organism: Glaucomys volans (assembly GCA_020662805.1). Lineage (NCBI taxonomy): Eukaryota > Metazoa > Chordata > Mammalia > Rodentia > Sciuridae > Glaucomys > Glaucomys volans. The sequence continues at coordinate 358,186 of JAJEJO010003283.1, read as the reverse complement.
AAAAAGAGTAATTTTTGAAATTAAGAAATATTGTAAACATTGTTTTATAATATTAAATTTTAAAAATATAAGAATTCTTTTGCAAAAAACAATTTAATTTTGATTAGGGAAAAAAATCATCACAGCTGTATTTTAGGAGGTTAATGTTTGCTGCAAGTGGAGTCAAGAAAAAAATCAAAGTCAGTAGGGGATAAAATGGAAAAAGAGGAAGTGTTCGACAGCTTTCAGTAACTGAGAACATGCCATTACCTAAAATGGAATATCTCCTAGGAGGAGCAGGTTGAGAGGGCAGGCCCAATTTGGACCACATTAAGTCTGAAGTATATGTAATATATAGAGTTACTTGGTAAGCATTTTAAAATTTCAGTATTCTATCCAATTAAAAAGCAAACAGTGAACATGGCTTGTGAGGGGGAACTGGAAATCTCAAAGAGAAATTAAAATTTGTAGAAGTAGAATCCTCTTTTGAGGAAAATTGTAATAATATGGTGAACAAATTGGACAAGGAAAAAATCAGGGAACACAACCACAGTTAAAAGGCCAACCCATGGAAAAAATAAAGGGGCATAATACTGGAAATCAGAAGTAAGAGGCAGGAAAAGACTCAAAGAAGCAAATATTTCGCTGGAAAGAATAACCAATGTTGTTGTCCTGTGCTACAGTGAGTCTTCTTACAATTAGAGGGTGACGTTTTTATTTATTTTTCTTGCATGGTGAGGTCACTTCACCATGCAAGAAAACATCTTTGCTGCAGATGAAACCTAGGTGCCATGGAGTTTAAGGCAGAACAGAAAGGGAGGAGATGAAGCCGAGAGAGAATGCTACTCTTTATTTCAGTCAGGGTTCTTGGCTACAAGCAAAAGAAACCAAGTCAGGTGTTTCAAAATGAATTTATTAAAAGGATGTTGAATGGTGATCAGACTTGAAAGAAGGACTAGGAACCAGTCAGGGACATGCATTCCATGATAGGGATCCATCAAGGCCACAGTGCCCTCATATATCAGCATTTAGAATAAAGTTTGCAATTTAAAGACAATCACCTATGGACAAAAGATGGTACAGTAATACTGCTGTCACTACTACCCCAGGCCTTAAACCTCCCTGAAACTGTGGAAACTCCTTTAAACAACTGCCTGTGATTGCAATCTCTAGAACATGTACATCAAGGTGATGAAGCCTGGCCTCTGCCCCTTCTCTGGTAGTAAAGGAAACTGGAGAAGTACCTGGCCTTTTCAGCTACTGAAGTGAGAGACATTCACTTAGCAAGATTCATAAAGCATCATAACTGCAGAGCTAGTAAGGAGGTTTAAAGGCTGGGAAGTAACAAAAATACCTATGTCCAGAGTATATTCATGAAGTTTGGCAGTAAGAAGAAGAAACCCTGCAGCACAAATTGGCAGTTCCTTTAGAACAGTGGAGATTTAAATAAATGAAAGTCAGTGAAGAGAAAGTGTTATAATTTGGAAATGAGCTGCTAGTACAGTAATATTCAGAGGTGAACTGATTACATCATGAGAACTATAACCTAATGGGTCCCTCCTAGGTTGAATGGACTGACTGGGCAGTAACTATAGGCAGTGTTGTGTTTTAGTCAGGTTTTATGCTGCTGTGACTAAAAGATCTGACCAGAATAATTTTAGAGGAAGAAATGTTTATTTGGGGGCGCACGGTTCCAGAGGTTTCAATCCACAGACAGCAGGCTCCATTCCTCCAGGCTCCAGGTGAGGCAGGACAACATGTGGGAAGAGTGTGGCAGAGGGAAGCAGCTCATATGATGATCACGAAGCAAAGAAAGAGACCTCCACTTGCCAGATACAAATACATACCCCAAAGCCACGCCCCCAATGTCCCACCTCCTCCAGCCACACCCTACCTGCCTCCAGTAACCACTCAGTTAATCCCATCAGGAATTGATTCATTGGTTAGTTTAAGGCTCTCACAATCTAATCATTTCCCCTTTGAACCCTTTCATATTGTCTCAACATGAGCTTTTGGGAGACACCTCACATGTAAACCATAACAGACAGGTAGGGTGCAGCTAGAAGAGGTGGGTCATTGGGGGCATGCCCTGAAAGATAGTTTTTCCTGTGACCCCTTCCTCTCTCTGCTTCCTAACCCCTCCAGGAGGGGAGCCCTTCTCCCATAATGTTCTGCCTCTCCCTGGGCTCAGTGCAATTGAGTCAGCCGACTCTGGAAGGAGATGGCTGAAACTGTGAGCACCAAATGAACATTCCCTCCTCTAAGTTGTTCTATTGGTTATTTTGGTCACAGCAATGCAAGAACTGAGGAAAACAGGAAGAAATGAAAGATACAACAGAAATAGCAGATATGTAATGACATGGTCTATGTAGGGATCAGGAAATCATGCTGCTCAGAGAAGGTAAGGAAGTTGGCTTTAAAAAGGAAAGAAAAACAAGAGATAGGTAAATAAACCCCTCTGGGAGAAATTTCTGAATGTAACTATGATGCTTGGGATTTAACTACATGTTAGCCTTATTCATCAAACAGTATGATTAAGTATTATACATTAAATTCTCTGCCTATAGCAATGTTAATAGTGTATGTTGTAAAGCATCTATTATGTTTCAAATGGCACTCTAGCTAACTCATTTAATACTAATAACAACCAGGTAGGCATTGTTATTGACAATTACACATAAGAAAACTGTAGTATCAGAGTCTTCCTGAGTATCCATAGAGTTAGGATTCAAACTAAATTTTATATGATTCTAAGACTCTTGAGTATAAAATAATAAGTAATACACATTTAGACAGACAATATTTTGAAACCATGAAACAAATTACTTCTTACTCATTGCAAATCACCTTGGCCTACGGCACTGTCCCCCTTTAACTCACTGGTATTCATTTCTGTAGGCAAGGTATATGAATACAGTTTTACGCAGAAAGGTCATCGCAGAGCTCTAAGTTTCAATTTAGATTCTTTTTTATGTCTTTAAAAGATTTCATCTTGAAAGTCAGGCTTTGTGGAAAAGAAAGAATTCTTAAGTTCAAAAAATTCCTTTTACATATCAAGAGCGAGGCTTAGATGTCTGCATTTCCAGTTTTGCTATAAGAAACAGCATAGAAAGGACAAAGGATAGGATATATAAGAAGATAAGTAAGTTCTAGCCACATTGAAGAGGAAATACTACTTCGGCATTCCAAGAAGCTTGCTGAAAATTGGAAGAGATCAGAGTAGGAAAAAGATGATGCTAGGGTCCCTGCGATAATAGCACTCGAGAGAAATCTGGTAGTTGGAGGTAAAATTCAGTAGCGTGTATCTAACATGTATCCAATAACATGCAACTGACTGGGTAAGTTTTCCTGAGATTATGCCTCTTATTCATCTTAATCACCTAAAAACTGCTGGCAAAGGAAGCAGGCACCCTATGTGAACCTATGGACATGAAGGGAATTCACTTACGGTAAAGAAATTCTGGAGTGCAGGAGTCAACAAAGGGAATGAGGCAGGAACCACAGGGAAAGCCTGGGAGTTGCAAAGGGAATGTGGCAGGAACCACATGAAAGCCTGGGAGTTGCCCATGGCCCAGAGAGGTGCTGGAACATGGACTCAGCTGCATTAGCTGCTTGGGGACCTGCCTACAGGACAAAAAAGGATAGGCTCTTCTGTTGCTAACAAGGAATATCCCCAATTTTAATAATGAAAGTAGTTTAAATAAAAATAAATAAAACCTCTCATTTAAATTTAAATGTTAATAAATTATTCACCAAAACTTAAAATTCAAATAGCAAATGTTTGAATATGATTGGCATTAATTTTTAAAAATCTATACATTTATAAATTATAAATTTATATATGGACATATAATCTTTGGGGAAATAAAAATTATAAATTTAAATAAATTAATTAATAAGTAACCAGAAATAACCAAATGGCATTTCTCTGTGGTTCTCAGATATTTCATTTGGATTCACAGAAATATTGGGCCAAGGACATAGGAATATTCAGGTAGTTTCTAAATGAATTTAGGAAGACTTGCTATTATCAATGACTATAATTCAAATGAGGTCATACGGAGAAATTTTCTCAACTATTCCCAAATTCAGGTTAGACAATGACTGCAGGCCACTGGAGACCAGATGCTACAGGAGGAGAATTATTAGCCTTATCACTAAGTAAGTTTTCAGCATCTCCTGCCCTAATTAAGAATGAATACACAGGCATCAAAATAAGTACATCTATGTGCTCTAAACCTGATTTTTAAATCCAGGGCACAATACCTTTCATAACACTTGGATTCTATCTAAATCTAATGAAGAAAAAGAAACAGTTACACTCATAAATAATTTTTGTTCATAAAAACAAGATTGTAATAACTTGACTGTTGAGCTAAAGCTGTGGCAAGTTTAGGTGACACCTTGTTTTTTTTTGTTTTTTTTTGTTTTTACTTGCTAAAGAGAACTTCTAGAAAGGTGAAATTCTAATAGGTGACAATTCTAACAGATTAGAATTAGTTTTATCCATACCTCTTTTGCCTTATTACTTCAGTAATTCAATAATTTTTAATTTACCTTTATTTTTTATTTTGTCGTGGTTAGAGAGGGACCCATCTGCCTTTTTGAAGCACCTACATGTAGGCATGTGGCTCTCACTTTCTCAATGTTAACAGCTATGGGACCTTAGTTTTGTTCCAATGGACACACAATCCGGTTAACATTGTGCTAGGTTTATGTTTTCTCAGTATGCATATCACATTTGAATCACAAATGTATTATGCATACAAGTAGTTAGATATTTGTTCAAGTAGTAGCTATTGACTATTTCCAAAATATATACCCCATGTCAATTAACATGACATGGATTCACCAATCAACAAAAACTAAATTACTGCTCCTGTTCTCCTCTAAATCTAGGGCTGAAAAATATTTATCACTAATTATGAAAATTATAATGACAACATTGTACCGAGTGCTAGCTATTCCTATACACATATAATACTTTTAACAAGTCACCCTTATATTTTCCCACAGGAGTTCTAAATAAAATCTGCCTTCAGCTTTAAGAACTTTTTGGAGAGAAGTAATAATAATAATTAAAATGGTAGAAAGTTTTCAATAAATTAGTTGAAAATACACTTAGGATACCATTATCCAAGAGAATCAAAGCACATCAACACTAATAAATGACTACTACATAAAAAATAAAACATACAAATAAAATATATGAAGTCAAGGAAATTATTTTTCTCTGTACAACTCCAGCATCCAGAATACTGTCTGACATCTCGTAGGTACCTAATAAATATTAGTTGAATGACTAATAATAACTAGTAACAACAGCAAATACTTTGCTAAACAGTTCACAAAATATAAATCAATTCACAATCACACACACACAAAAAGAAATTGCTACTACAACTAAATATGCACAATATTGCTATAGATAATGATTTCTGAAAACTAAGAGAACAATTATTTGATAAGTGCTATAACTGAAGTATTAAAACAAGAGCATTTGCAAGTATCACAAAATACTTGAAATATGAGACATGCAAAATCTATACAAGTTGATAACTACAGATGATGAATTATAGTGGATGTTGTCTATGTTTATGAATTGTTCATGAATATATACATACATAAGTTGTGTGTGTGTGTGTGTGTGTGTGTATTTGTTCCTTTTCTAAATTGGGTAAACAATTTTCTTTTAATCTTTGACTCTTGAACTACTGTATTTATATTAAGATGGTTGTAATAGGAAATTATGAGGATAAGGATAACTATTGCAATGTTAAACAAATTAGGGAAAAATCTGTTCTGATGATTCAAAAACATTATCTTACATGAAATTATTTTCCTTTTCTTTTGTCAACCTGAGTAAAAAATTTTGGTTTTATAGAGAAGGCTAAATTTCTTGATATCTATGTTCAAAATTTATTCTTATTTTGAAGAATTTGTTTATCAATCAAATCTCTGAGAAATTTAAGGTCTCTGGGATTTTGTTTGTTTTACAATTCTTAATAAGCATGAATGGTCACAATTTTGAAAATTCCTACAGACTGAAAAGTCTGTGATTACTATTACACAGGTAAAAATACATGACAAATGTGTGAGATAAGAACATGAGTTAAGCATGGGGACCCATCACAGAAACGGGGCTTAATAAATGTTTGAAATAAGTGAATACCTAAAGGAAGATAACACAAATCAAACTCAGATGATCTGACTTTATCAATAGCATGACAACATTAAACATTAGATGGTAAGATGATAGTTTAAAAACACTTATTTTTAGTAGTACAGATTATTAAAATTTAAAAAAGTGTTAGAGTTTGGCTAAAATTATTGTTCCATGTTCCATCAAAATATTTCTCTTCTTTCTTGGGAATTAAGTTTTCTGTTCATTTTCTTTCACAGAAGAAATGTAGATCATAGATTAATAATACCATAGTGAGGCATTACAACTATACTAACTGAAGATCACAATGACAATATTAAAAAAAAGCCCTAAAAAATAAAGAGCATAACCTTCAAATATATTTAAAAACAAAAAGGCAAGGAAAGAACATCACTCAAAATAGAGCACATTATTAAAGAGTCAGTTGCTTGAACTCATTAATTTGAATAATTTTTTAAAGTGAGGAGGTTTTAAAGCTCAAAATTTTCATTGGTATTTATCTCTTTGCAATTCTTAGGCAACACAAGTCCTTCATTTACTGGAGAATAGACGAGGCATTAGAGGTGGTTTCTTTTTATTTCCTAATTTTTCTTCAGTGGAACAAAATTTACTGAAATATATGAATAAAAACTGCAATTTTAAGAGTATTGAACAGCTAACAAAATCAAATATACATTCAACTTCATGTTTTGCCTGAAATGTACTCTAATTCATTCATAGTGTGTTGGAAAAAAAAATGGTTCGTTTGTTTATTGAGTAGCTCTATATTAAATTATTTTCCCCCTCTTCTTTCTTTTTTCACCCTTTTAGAGTGAACAAGCAAAGCAGGAAGTAAAAGGTAGAAGTGCCCTCAGGTATGCTCAGGAAGAGCACTATAAACACCCTCCTCCTTCCAGACTTCACAGAAAACCTTGAGATAGCAACTGCCCCACCCCTCCTGAAAAGTCCAGGGAATGTAGATGCCTCTGAAGTTCTCAACACTTGTCTACATTTCCATCTGAATTTTTCTTTTATTAATTTCTGGTTTCTACAGAAAAACAGACTAGAGTTGTTTGGGTAAACATTCAATGAATTGCTTTAAAATCACTTGGAATAAGTTTATCAAAATCTTCATTTTAGCCTCCTGTTTATGTAGCATACAGCTCTTTAAACACAGTCACAAGTCAGTAAATACATGTTGATTCCATGAACATTTCATTTTGAGGATCAACAAGGCCAGAAGGTAAGTCAGATGTTCTTTTTAATTCAATCTTTATGTCTTTCAGGAACCTAAATCTGTTATTAACTTAGATAAAAATAGCAAGTCAAATATCAAAAATAAGCAAAATACATTCTACAGGCAGAATTAAACAAATATTTTTATTTTGCTTCACTTTTGTATTATTGATACATATTTTTGGACATCAGTGTGCTTAATGTTTTTATCTATTAGGGTAGCAAAATTTGTGTTTTTAAAAATTAACATTATTTATTTATTAACAGAATTGCATAGATCTAAATGGAGGAAAGACATTGAATCACTTAAACGTTTTATTTTCCAAGTGCTCTTGTAGGAGCAACATCCCTAGAAGAATTCAAAATAACCTTAAAGTATAGAAACACTGCTTCCACTTCATCTGTTATGTCTGTTCACATCAGAGGAATCTGTCTGGGATGTTGGGATCCCTAAGTAAGCATTGGATATAGAATGTTCAGCAAAGCATCTGGTACATGATATAATGTTGAATTAATATTAGTTATTGCCTACAAGGTCTTGGAAAGCTAGCCCCAGCCTCAAGTTCTGATTTTCCTACCTATTCAACCTCTAGATAAACTACATAGACTGAGGAGCGTTTCCCAGAACTTTCAGACTTTGGGGGCTTCACCCAAACAACTCCTCCTCATAGAATGCCCTTCTACCATTGCATTCATTAGAAAAATCCATGAAGACCCAGCTTCAAAGTTGTTTTCCTTTACCCTTCCCCAATACTCTGGTTACACAAAATTTGTTTCTAGCACTATGTTTATTATTTCAGATTAAATTGACTCTTTAGGTGAATAATCAGTAAATTCAGATAATAGAACCTGAAATTCTGATTTCTAAACACCAATCTATTAATAATATGTGACAGGACTTTGTGAAGGTTATGAGTTTTCTTTATAGCTACTTTATTTCATATGACATTTAGAAATAATATCAATTTACATTGATGGACTGCTATAAAAGTTTGCTTAAAAATGCAAGGTGCTTTTGAGTGGAAATATTATCAGAATCTAGGAATTTTTATTATATTTGAATATAAAGAATATGGAATATCTTTGGGGGAGAAGATATGCACCAAGAATTGAAGATTAACCCTGAATTTTTCAAGGAGAAGGAGGAGGAAGAGAACATCATAAAAATTTAAATGGAGTGGATAATAAAATAATACTAAAACACATTAAACCTGCCCTATTCAAAATTATTTTCCTGGTGACAGTTTTATGATTCATAGGTTAACAAAATAATTATGTATATTATATTATTTTATTACATCCAATTGTCAGGTGAATATCACATTCAGATTTTGCTTAGATATTCCACTCTTTTATATGAGATATATAATTTAGGTAAAAAATAGTACAGAGAAGTGTCATATTCCTTAGAATGAAAAATTGAGCTCAGTGGAATCAAATTACACAAGGCCTCCAATACTATGACTGTTTAGACAAAATTCTAAAAACAGAAATTCCAGGATGCTATGTATGTTTATAAAGTTGACTAGGGAGAAAATAAGTTAAGCTGACAATTAAAGGCCCATTTCAGAAATATTTGTATGACTTAATATTTCTGTATCTTCAGAATACATCCATTTGTTTAGCTTACTTTGTGACTCAGCTGAATTTCATCATTAATTTAGGAAGCTAGACCACTCAAGAGAAACCTCTCTGAAATTAAGCAAACAGATGTCTGCTGATATAATTTGGTAAGTAATTATTTATACCAAACAATTAGCTGGACTTGTGTAAACAATAACTTAGACTTTTAGAGCTGTAGGCATAATTTTGTAGTGGAAACCTCTAGCTATGTTTTTTCTATCACATGAAAATAGCGAATATTTGGGGATAAAGTACATTTTAAACAATATGTGTACATATTCAGATTTTCTTTCTACTTGTAATCTTAGGAGTCCTGTTTTGGATGTGATAATAAGGTATCACATTGATACTTAGCAAAGATGTTTTTCTTATATTTTTGGAAAAAAGGTTATGCATCAAATAAATCTGAGACCCAAATTGTTGTGTGGCAGCACTCAGAAATCCCTTATGAATCAGGAGAGGCCCTGTAACCAGCAGCTTCTCCTGTTGCTCATGGATGGTATCCATGGTACAGAGGCAGAGTAGTGCCTAGAAAAGATCAGATAACTTTATCATGTCCAGTCAATGGTACGGCACCAGCTGGTGCCTTAGAAAATAGTCATTAATTTCCTGGACCAGAACACCATAGCTTGCTTGCAAGTTGGTAGGCAACAGGCTTGTGTTGTATAATTGGTGATATTTATCTCCCTAACTCACCAATAAATATCAGTTATGGGAAATAGTGTGGGTGTACACGTGTATAATTTTTACAATAAGTATCTCTTAAAACCTTCCTAGGAAAAAATGTTTTAAGTTTATAAGGAGAAAGCTTGGAAAATAAGCTCCAAAATACCAACTTAAAGTGTTGCAAACTTAGAGCTATCTTGAATCAAGTTCTATTACATGCAAAATATCACACCCAAAGTAGGAGAGATTTATTTCTTTCTTTTTGGGGTTACCCACCATTCTTCTCATTTTAGTAACAAATGTCACAATGTTTCTAGGCATGAGTATAAATTCTTCCCCTTGTTTTTCTCTGTCCTTTTTTTTGTTGTTCCATTGGTATATACTTCTCTTGTTCTTTTTTTAAAATTAATTTTATGTATTATATGACCCACCATGCACCTGTAACTATGTAGCTACATTTAAGTATTGGGTTTGTCTTAATGTAACAAAATATCCAAATAAGAGGGTATTATACATTATAGAGACACCTGTTTTTAACACAACCTAAATTCAAGAAGCAAGCTTCAGATGTTAGGGGACAAATGTTTTTCAGTTCTTCCATGGCTGGATGCACATCCCTGTAATCCCATCTACTCAGGAGACAGAGGCCTGAGCATTCAAAGTTAGAAACCAGCCTGGGCACTGGACAATTCAGCAAAACCCTCTCTCAAAACAAACAAACAAAAAAGGTTGGGAATATAGCGGAATGATAGAGTCCCTGCCTATCATGTGTAAGGCCCTAGGTTTAATCCCCAGTACCACAAAAAATAAATAGTGAAAAATAAAAATTCTAGCTTTCCCAGGTTTCTAGATGATAGCTACACCTTCAAGCATCATGACTACTTTCATGCAGAAAGGAGAGGTGCACATGAAATTCAAAAAGGTATAGGCCAATCAACATGCCTCCATTTTAAAAACAAGTTTCATTCTTCTCTCACCCCCTCCCCAACCTGATTATATATCATCATCCACTTATCAGGGAAAACCAAGAATGGCATGAATCTACATCATGCACAACCATAGAAATGAAAAGTTGTACTCCATTTGTGTACAATGAATCAAAATGCAGTCTGTAAAAAAATTTTTAAAATTGAAATTAAAAACAGCCAAGTTTAAACTTTTACTTCAGCACAGTGGTCATCATAAGGGAACATGCCCATATTACATGAAAGCAAAGTATAGATAACAGCATTTTTAGTTAGCATTTGATTTTATGAATACAATTGAGGTTTATCAAGCAGAAAAATGGGATAGGCAACTAGCAATTTCTTTCATAGCACTCATAGGAACAAGTAAGTTTGTGAGATGAGCAGTTACAAAGTAATTTGTTTGTTAAAACACACCCCTTCTAATTTAGCTTACATTGTGTTATTAGACACATCATGATCAATATGGCAAAGTAGAAAGAGACCCAAATTCCAGCTTTGGCTCCACTCTTAAGTTAGCTTTGTGAATTTAAAGAAAAAATACATATAAATTGAGCCTTAATTTCCTCAGGTATAGAATTTCACCCTTCCACCTATAAATTTTAAATGAACATTTGAATAATTAAAAAGGCAATAAAGCTGTATACAAAATGCATACATAATCACAGTTCAATTTAAATATTTATATTAAATGAGTTGTGTTGCAAATTGATTTGTATCTAATAAATAAAAATGCAACATTGACAACTGCCATCATTTCCAAATCAATTAAAATGAATGGATGAAATACTGAAAACCTCAATCTTAAACACTTGAATTCTTATCACATATTTAATTTATATATTCCTTTAAAATCTGAAAAATAATAGCAATATCAGCAAATAAGAATTGCTGGTAAAACTAGTCACACATGGGATAGTTTATTTTATAGACGTCTATATCTATACTTCCAAGGGTAAAAGTTACTTTAATATACAACACTAGTATTTTCAGGACTGTTGTCTTTAATTGTCTGTCATTATGTGCACCATTACATATAAATATAAAAAAGTTAAGGCATGGAAAATTATACATCAATAATTATATATAATATTATATCATGTAATCATGTATAATTATATACCATATGTGTTTTAGTCAGTTTTTTTGCTACTGTGACTAAAAGACTTGACCAGAACAATTATAGATCAGGAAATTTCATTTAGGGGCTCACAGTTTCAGAGGTCTCAGTCCAGAGATAGCGGACTTCATTCCTCTGGCTCAAGGTTAGCCTGAACATCATGGTGGAAGCAGCTCTTACAGTGATCAGGAAGTAGAGAGACATTCCACTTACCAGATACAAAATATATACCCTGAAGGCATGCCCCCAATGTCCACTTCCTCCAGCCACACCCGACTCCTCTTCAGTTACCACTCAGTTAATCCCTATCAGGGGATTAATTCACTGATTGGGTTAAGACTCTCATAACTCAATCATTTCTCCTCTAAAGCTTCTCCCTTCGTTTCACATATGAGCTTCTGGGGGACGCCTCACATCCAAACCATAACAGTCCTCCCCTGGCCCCCAAAAGCTCACGACCACCTCACAATGCAAAATACATTTTGTCCCCATAATCTCAAGAGCTCCAAGATTGCCCAAAAGTTCAAGTCCAAAGTCTCCTCTGAGACTCTGCAAGCTTGCATTATGAGCTCCAGTATAATCAAAAGTGATTTACAAGTATCCAATATATAAAGGTACAGAGTAAACATTTCCATTCACAAAAATAGGGGCATAGAAAGAAGGGATGGAATCAAAGCAAGACAGAAATTCAGCTGGGCAAACAAGTTCTGTAGCTCCACATCCAACTTCTGTAACATATGACATGGTGAGGTTCTATTTAAAGGGCTTGTGTTGTTCTGCCCTTATAGCCTTGTTGGTTGCAACTCAAGTGGCCTTTCTGTTGGCATGTCTTTGCTCAATTCCTGCATCTTTCCTAGGATAATGTCCCTGTTACTGGCATTTCTTAATCTCAGGAGTCTCCACTGAAGCTTCTGCTTCCTCTTCACATCTCCATATTTTGTCCTCTCAGGGGGCTGCTGGCAGGGACTCTGACTCTGCTGCACTTTGCCTGGTCTCCCAGGTCTTCCTTTGAAATCTTGGTGGAAGCCTCATGACTCCCTAAGTCCAGCATCCTGCATTCCTGCAGAACTAACACCTTGTGGTTGACATCAAGGTCTACTGCCATCTCAAACAGTAGCCAAGCCTCCAGGAACCCCGGCTGAAGCAGCCTCTGGGTGTCTGGGTAGCTGAGCATGTTGAAAACTCTTCCTAGGTTCTCTTCTGCAAGATGTTACCCCACTGGTCTCTTAAGACAATTTTCACTTTTATTTCCTTGAGTCTGAGGTGGATATGAACTTGACAGTTCCTGAGATGCCCTCAAGTCATCTTTCTTATTGTCTCTGGGCAGAGTCTTTTGCATTTCTTTTGCAGCAGTAATGTCTTTAACAACTGCAACTTCCTTAGCCCCAGTTTTACTCACACTTTTCAAATCCAAGTTTTTCAAATCTTTCTGCTCAGCTTTTTACACCTGATTATCACAATAAATTTGCCTACAAGCTGCCAGCAATGCGTGTGCCACCACATGAATACTCTACTGTCTAGAAATTTCTTATGACATGTTAAAAAGTCCATCATTTTAAAATAAGCATCATAGAAAGTCTCAAGACATGGGAAAAATGCAGACAATTTTTCTAAAGCCACAAATGACTTTTAGTCCAACTTCCAAGAGGATCCTTCTCTTAACCCTCTTGAGCCCTGTCTTCACTGTCCAATGTACTATTTGCATTCTGAGCTTCTACCAGAATCATCAATTAAACTTGGCTTACAGCAATATAAAGTATTTCCAATCTAAAGTATTACATTACTAATCATCTCAAAATTCCTCTCACCAATTCCAAAAAGTTCCAAAAGCTTCTGAAACATATGGTCAGTTTAGTCACAGCAATGACCCCACTTCTTGGTAGCAATTTCTGTTTTAGTCAGGTGTTTTTCTGGTGTGACCAAAAGACCTGACAAGAACAATTTTAGAGGAGGAAAAGTTTATTTAGGACCTCAAGGTTTCAGATGTACCAGTCCATAGACAGCTGGCTCCAATCCTTGAGGTGAAGCAGAACATCATAGTGGAAGAGTATGGTGAATGACACAGCTCACATGATGATCAGGAAGCTGAGAGACTCCATAAAATATATATCCCAAAGCCATGCCCCCAATGACCACCTCCACCAGCCACACCTTACCTGCCTTCAGTTACCACTCAGTTAATCCCATTATGGGATTAATTCACTGATTAGGTTAATACTCTCATAACTCAATCATTTCTCCTCTAAACCTTCTCCCATTGTCTCACACATGAGCTTCTGGGGGACACCTCACATCCAAACCATAGGAGTATGTAATTTTAAAAGTTCTTCTACTTTCCTAAGATTCAAGATGGCTGCTGAAGCTTCGACCATCATGACTATGTTCCGTGAAGAAAAGAAATGAAAATCAAAAGGGTACATGTCAGTCAAATATTATATAATTATATAATATACTGATATTAACTAATAATTATAAAGCAATACATATAATATGTAAATACACAATATATCTACTAAATATAATATGTATATAACTTCCATGCCTTAATATTTTGCCTTGTCTTTAAGTATTCCTACAGAAAATTAGTAAAAAATTAAGCATATATTGGAATTACTTATAAGGAAATGTTTTTCAGGTTTTTAAGTTATTCCTGTCTAATAAAGTGAAGAATTGAGACCAAAGTAAATTAAGGATTAAAGAAAAGAAATGAAAGAATTAATTCATATTTTAATGTAAAATTTCTAATGAAAGAAAAGGCTAGTCTTTGCAATAATTTTTTTCTTTTCTTTTTTTGTGGAGAAGAAAAATGAACCCAGGGGTGCTTAACCACTGAGCCACCTCCCCAGCTCTTTTTTTTAATATTTTAGTTAGAGAAAGAATTTTGCTAAGTTGTTTAGGGCCTGGCTATGTTGCTGATGCTGGCTTTGAACTAGAGATACTCCTGCCTCAGCCTCCTGAGCCACGGGGATTAAAGGCATGTATTACAGCACCCAGCAAATTTAACCTCTTTTATTGATATTTTAAAACTATCTATAACATTAGGATATGTTTTCACATAATCACAAAAACATGGAATATAACTTGCTGTAATAAAGTCCCCTGCAGAGCCTTCCTTCACCCTCCTCCCTCCCCTACTCTCCTCCTTCTACTATACTGATCTTTCTGCAATTTATTTATAGTTTTGTTTTTATTAGTGTCTTGTGGACATACTTGGTGACAGGATTTACTGTGCTATATTCATGTATGTGCATACGAAAGTTCAAAATTTCACTCAGATTCTTGCCACCGTTCTTTCCTTTCTGTCCCTCATGGCTTCCCCTTAATCCCCTTGTCGAGTCTACTGACCTTTCCTCTATTTTGATGGAATTCCCTCTCTTTTTTTCCCCTTTATCTCCTTCTTTCTCCCCCAACTTCTCTTTATATCAGAGAAAACATTCTACCTTTGACTTTTTGGAACTGCCTTATTTCACTTAGCATGCTGGTTTCCAGTTCCATCCATTTATTTGCAAGCCCCATAATTTAATTCTTCTTTATGGTTGAGTAATCCAAAAAAAATTTTAATGTATATTTTCACTGAACATATTTTCTTACCTAACTTTGCAGTGTTAGTGACATGCCACAATATAGAAAACATGTTAAAAATAACTTAAGATGTTACTCCAGTGCATAAAAACATGACTTATATGTCAAAATGGTTACTAAGGATGTTTGGTGCACTGATAAACAAGCTTCACATTAAATATGATTTTTTAAATTAGGTGTATGTAAGATATTACTGTTCATTATTTACTCATGGTCCACTGAAAGCTCATCAGACTTTCTATTTCTGTCTGGGCAATAGTCTTAACTACCGCAATTACATCAGTTTAAAGTGAATACTTGGTAATGGCAAAGAGCATGTCTGTTTTTTATCATTTTTTTTTTATCACCGGTACATATCACAGTCAGCTGGCATAGTCGAGGCTCGACAAATATTCTGAATTAATAAATAAATGAAAACGTATAGGATAGGAAAGATTTGGATTTTTAAATGTTTTATTAATCTTTTTGTGAACTAATATATCCCTTGCCAAAATTACTAACAATTTAAATGCAACAAAATTTTTGACTATTATATTTAATTATTGAAGATTACCTCATTTTTTATTTGATCTCAGTAATAAAATTGTAACTTTAAAAGCATCTCAAAATTTTAGCTTTAAGGATTGTCTAAAAATCATGGTTAGATAATCATAAATTATTATTGTTAAATCTTTTTGAATATGATTAAGTATCCCTTAATTTTTGGTTGCATTAAAATTATGTTGTCATCTATGCAGAACAGAAAACTTCTAAACCTATTCATTGATTTCAATTTTTGGAAATAATTCTCTCCTGTACACCCTAGGCAATACATCACTAAAGAATGGTAGGAATATATATATGTATATATATACACACATATATATATAAAATTATATATTAATTGTTTCAATTACTTTGTGAGAATCACAAGATTGAGCAAGGAATATGGAGCCACTATTCCACTTTGAGATGCAAATAGTAATTACTGAGACATATATATATATATCTCCTATATATATCTTATAATATATATATCCAATAATATCTTTAATAATAAAGATAATCTCTAATAATATCTTTATCCATGTCAGCAATTAATATTTCAAGTTTTGAGGTTTATTTTAAAAGATAATATGCATTATTAATAGTTAAAATATATTTGATTTTTAAGATTGGCATCTATCTAATTTTGGAAGGTATTTCCTATGAAGTGCATGATGACAAGAATGTAGGAGAGCAAGACAAATGTCCATGTGGAACTTGGAATGAAACTTAACATGGTTTCCCATTTCATTGGGGCCAAATGCTTGTACCATGGCATTGACATTACATAGGCATTAGAGAGTGATGGAGACTGTGACCAGCAGAGTTCCAAAGGGACACATTCTAATCAGAGGAAATGGTATTGTCCAAAGTAGGAAAGCGTGAGTTGCTACCATCCATGGACCATGTGGAAGAAAGAATTACAGAGTCAGGACCTGTTAGTAACATCTCAGATCCTAAAATTCAGACAAGCTCTTACTTTAACAGGCAATGAGAAATCTTAAGAAGGGAAGCAATATGATCTGAGCTGTCTTATAGGAAGTTTAAATTGCATGAAAGCTCAGAATGAGAGGATGAGGAGGCAATGAGAAAAGTTAAAAGCTATTATCCTGGTAAAAGTTTAAAGGACTTAATATTTCTGAGGTCATAAGCCAATATGCTTCTTTTCTTAGTAGGGTGTAGGTCCTAATTATTTTGTAACTCTCCATTAATGGTTTTAACTACTTCATGAGAATCACAAGATTGAGCAAGGAATATGGAGTCACTATTCTACTTTGAGATGCAAATAGTAATTACTGAGACCCTTATTGAACAAAACTAAAATCTTAAAAGATTGTGTGTGTGTGTGTGTGTGTGTGTGTGTGTGTGTGTGATGGAAGGAGTGAGATAGTGAGAGAGAGAAGAAAAGGAGGAGGGGGGAGAGAGAGAGATTTTCTAAATTAAACTGTCCATAAAATTTTGCTGTGTGCCATATGGTAGAGAGAATATAGTATATAATATTACCAAATTATAGCTGAATTTTTGTTAATGATAAAATAAATAAAGTTTGTAAAAGCAAAATTAATAAATAAGAAGATAATAGTTCTAGAACTAAGATCACTGATTTTTCTGAGAAGGGACCACATTATTCTCTCTCCCCATACCCTCAAAAAGAAACTGCCTTGCATGGTGCTCTGTACTAACAAGGGTCCCTCAAAGAGCAAAAGCATCATTAGGCAAAGAGAAACATCAAATGGTACTGTTGGTTTATTTAACCATCAAGTAGCATGTTTTTATTAACTGATAGATATTCCAGAGATTTAAAAGTGCAAAGTGCTTCTCCTTTCCTGCCTTAAGCAAAAAGCATTCAACCCTGGAGCCCCTAAATCTAACACTTTGGTATTTCATCTATTCTAAAACAAATCTTTTTTCTTTCATTTCACAAAGACTATAGGCTCAGTAGATGCAAATATCCAAATGAACATTACATTTTACCAAATACGGCCTTCTGAGACATGGAATATATTGCTTTTATTCCCTGCTTTGTAATTTATTACAAATTCAAGCAGAAGCAAAGAATAAGATTCTTCTATTATCTGAAAAAATGCTGTCATCTAATAACTTTTGGAGCTCTCTTTTGCCTATTCTCCAAGAAATATATGAAGACTTTGAAAAAGGACATGGACAATCACAAAGGTTTCTGATGGTTTATTATGCTACCTGCAAAGTGGAGTTCTCACATGCCAGGGAGATAGGGCTCCCAGATTGGGTGCTGTACTTAGGCCATCAGGTTTGACATTTCATTTGCAATAAAAGTTACAAATGCTGGAAAGACAAGACTCAGCCAAGTGGGAGTAGTCCTCTAAGTGCTATCCCTGACATTACCATATAGATGGAGATATAAATATAAATGAAGCATGCTATCACCTGTTGAATCAAATTGTATGTGATGTTCAGACAGTTTAAGATTTCTGCATTCTGAATATCAAAGTACAAAAAGAAATTATCTATTATCCTCATAGCCCCGGTAACATATTTAAGTCAGAAAAGAAAATCATTATTAGAAAAATGATAATCCTAATAAATATAACAGAATAATATTTAATTAAATAAAGAGAAAATTCCTCATAATATAAAGTTGCTGGACTCCTGAAGTTAAAGAAAACCAAAAGTATTGTATTACTCATTAAATTCAACTTACAAAATTAAGCATTTTCTTTCTCAATATTTTCTTAAAATGACTATTGCAATGAATGAAGTATTCAAGTTCTACAAAATAAGTCTCATTTTGAACAATAACAACAGCAAAACTTTTGACTGTTCAAGGATGTTAACATGCACAGATAAATTAGGACCACTCTCTCTATAGTTGTTTATTTTTCCATCAGGCAGCATTGTGCATGAATTAGAGCAAGGCTGGAGTTGTGTAAGGTCTGAGCTGGTGGTGGGTCAACAGGACAATTCCTCAGTGCAGACTGAACTTTCTCAAAGGAGTTCACTCTCATCAAAGACTGAAATAGAAACTAGATTGATGTGATGGAAGAATAAGTTGTATTTCAGTAAAGTAATATGTGGAAAAAGATACAGAGATGAGGAAGAACTTCTTTTTATATCTTTTTTTAGCCTTAGTGCTGCAGCATTATGAACTATTGAGAAGAAATCAGAGAGAATTAGGTGAAGATGCAGAAGAATGACTGGTAAAATACATCAGGGAAGGGGGTAGCAAATGAAACTCAGAGTGTAAGTGAACAAGGGGGTTGAGATGCATGCCTTGCATTTTATAGAGGGAAAGAGAGAACTCATGTACAGATGCAGAGAGACTGATGGATTTGGTTTCAGAAGGATGAAGTTCCTATTCTATAGCTTTTATTTATGATCAGTCATCACAGCTGGACACTCACCATTACACAATATTTTGGAAGTTTTTAAAGCATTTCTTAACATTAAAATATATTATTTAAATTACTCTAAAAATGCCATGAAACAATGAAGAATAAATATGTGAAATCTTAGGGAGACAGCATTCATAATAACCTAAGTTTTCAAGCATCAGAAAAGTTGTAAGATTTTTAAAAAGGAAATAAATGTTTATTCTTAGAGATAGTGAAAATTAGAGTGATGATGTAACAGTGATTTTGTAGAGCAGAAATGAATATACTGTGGCTGATCAAACCAGATAGCAACCAAGGACTATTTCATTTATTATATTTTAATGTTTATTTATATTACAATCTGTTTATAATTCTTTTATTGGAAAATCCCAAGCATATACAATAGAAGAATAGTAAAATGAACCCCTACTTGTTCATCACCCAGTTTCAACAATTACCAATTCATGAACAATATTATTTATTTCTGTTCCCAACTACTTTACTCACAATATTATTTGAAGCACATCCCAGATACTGCATTTACTTATCCATAAATAATTCAAAATTATTGCTAAAAGATCTTTAATTTTTGTTACTACCTTTAAAATATTAACTATTAAATTTAATATTAAAATATTAAATGTTCTTTAATATCAGTGTTCTGTTTTTAAAGGTAGTTTTAAACAGAAGTTTCTGTGATTCTAATGAAAAGGATTATTCATATTTAATTTTTCACTTGAAAACAGTCAGCAATCCCAAACTCTAAGTTGATGTTTCTTTAGTTGTAGTAGTTACTCCTTATCTTTAATGTCCTGTTCCCCTACCAATTTTTATCTTTTGATAGTTCCAACAGAAGACTACTAGAATAAAGGAAGATCCAATTAACTATTTTAAAATGTATGAAGACATAGCAAGTAGAGGAGGTAATTTGTTCTGTATCACCCAAAATGACAAAATTAGGATCATTAGATGGACTTGACCAGGAAAGCTCACTTTTCTGTGTGCTTATGACTTCCAAATTGGACCCTTATCTCTGACAATTCAACGGAACTACACACTCATATTTTAAAAGTTCTTGATATCTCCAAATGTACACCTAGTAGCCATCTCAAATGTATCAGGACCAACCTTCAGGAGTATGGGATAGTGTTTTAATTCTCTAAACTTTAGAATCTTTTTATGCCACATACTGCTTTAATGATATATATGGGCTTTGGAGGAAAAAGAACTGCTTAGAATCAACTGAATCCTGGCCTTGCTACTTAATAGCCATGCCATTTTAAACAGATTATATGCCTCTCTGTGCCCCTATGTCTTCATTGTAAATTGGGGATTGTGTTAACAGAGTGCCCAAGGACTAACTCTTAGAACTTTACCTGAGACCAAACAATACTTAAATAATAATAATAATTAGGTCAATTTTTGTATGACCTGATTTTGATTTGCTATAAAACTTTTTTCATAATATGGTATTCGTCATATGCATACAGTTCTTTATTTATTTCTTTTTAAATTTTATTTTTTATCATAACTGACACAATAGGCATTCAAGAAGTACTGGTGAAAATGAGTGATTTAAAAATAAGCTGTACTATTAACAGAGTCAAACTTAGGGCAAGAGCCCAATCTGTGTCTACTTGCTAATTTTCCAACTCTCAGAGCCATGCCTGATA
Source organism: Glaucomys volans (assembly GCA_020662805.1). NCBI lineage: Eukaryota > Metazoa > Chordata > Mammalia > Rodentia > Sciuridae > Glaucomys > Glaucomys volans. The sequence continues at coordinate 337,325 of JAJEJO010003283.1, read as the reverse complement.
TATCTTAAGAGCCTGACAAACCTTTGCTCAATGAATAAATGAGTCTCCATTGAAGAGAGGACTTAAGAGAAATTAAAGGTGCATAAAATGTATTAGGCTGCTTGGTAATATGCAGTGACCTATTACTGATGGTGGAATTACATTCAATGATTGTTATGGTGAAGGTTTTTCGCTGCACATATTACATGACCATAAATTTACATAAATTATACAAGATATTATAAGATCCCTTTGATCTTATTCCTTTTAAGCTAGAAGAAAGCAGGCATTAAAACAACCCTGAATTCTAGGTAGATACACTCTTTTCTGTATCTTCAAATATACTCTACCTCTATTAAAGAATATTCATGGAGGGTGATAGAAAATGTCATTTTTAAGGAAAGAAACAGCTGGATGTGAAACTATCCTGTCTAGGAATATGTTGTAGCTGTTAAAGCATAAAATATCTCTTCAATTAATGTTTTTAGCTACCATTTTGTTCCTCCTGACAGAAACTATGTTTTTGTAATGAATGTATTTAACCATTTTAGGATATATTTTTCCAGATTTCATTTGGATTTTTGTGAAAGATTAAAATGGGAATTAATTAGATAGCCTCATCGATGAAGAGCTACATTAGAATGTAATGTGGGGATGGAGTTTAACCACCGGCAGCAATCAATGTAAATACATGATCCTCAACTCCTAAATTCTATTGCCAAAAATGGTGTCTCTGTGGTTGAATAATTTTTACTAGGAGGGAGATGAAGACTGTATAGATTACTTAAAATTCTCTCCTTATTCAAATATGATGGGTTAACACTTACTTATAATCCAAAAGGAAAATAATTTGCTTTATATTTTTTATAGATTCAGACAAGGGAAATGCAAATGTATTGTAATTTCAAAAATTTAGTGTAATTGATAAGATAGAATTTCCAAATTTATTCTAAATCTAAAAGACTAAATAAGAGCTTAGAAAATTATATTACTATTACTAATAAAATGTTTTAAAAGTCAAACATTTAATATTTTGAGAAGTTAATTAATTAACAATAAACGTGAAAGTCATCTAATTTTCTTATTCCCTACTAGTTTTTATTATTATTATATTACATTTTTAAATAGTAAATGATGTGGTATAAGAATAAATTTGTCTAATATCCCAAATAAGAGTAATGTTTAAAAAATAATTTCATATACTCTATCTAACCTATCAATGGGATTGTTTTTCTTTTATCTATGCATCTGTGGAGAACCTATTCAATAAGAGTCATCTCATCTTAACACAATTCAATAAGAAATATTTTACTTATTCCTAGGGTACATGTAATTTCTCTTCAGTTAACTTTTTCTCATGAAAAGTACTTTCTTCTTTTTCAAAACAGGAAGCTGTAAAGAAAACTAGTCTCAATGGACCAGCAGAAAATAAGTAGTGGCAAATTTATCTGAACGGTTTCGGGAACCAATTGATACTGCTCTTACTCTTAATCATTGTTCTTTGGCTGACCACAAAGCTATACTAGACACAGTTAAGTGTCCAGTTTAATACTATTTCCTAAATGTAAGTTTTTAGATTGCACTTACCAACTCTACTTTTAAATGTGATTGCAAATATTTGTAATTTTTTTATGCATTTGGTTGATTAATCAGAATACTTCAGGACTGTAACACTCACTCTTGCAAAGTTCCCAACTACAGTGGATAAAAATGTACCTTTCTTTGCATCCTGCTACCTCTTATCTTTTTCTTTTTTTGTTCAATATGTGCCAAGAGAAAAATGCAAATCTCAGACAATGCAGTGAGAAATAATAAAGTCTCTTGTTCTAATTTGCTTCTCCCACAAATTGAGGGATATAAATCCTTCCAAAACGATTGTCCTGAGGAAGTAAACAGCACAATGCTCAGCACAAAATGGACAATAAATAGTGTTTGGACCATTTTCTTATGTAATTGTATTTAATCCAATGTCTAGAAAATTTATCTGCATTTCTAGCTAGTTTCCCTAAATTTTTCCCTACATAATAGGTGGAATTGGAAATGTCTTATAAAAAACTTTTTTTAAAAGTATTTCTACTGACCAGTACCTCTCTAACCACATTCCTTTCCCAAGACTAGTGCCTTGTAGCCCATATTTATAGCTCTTTTTAAAAAAAACAAGAGAGAGAAAGAGAGAAAGAGAGGGAAGAGCCACCATTCAGGCTTTAACACAGGAGATTTCAGCATAAATTAAGTTACATATATATGTACTAGAAAGTGCTTCAATCTTACAAGCCAAAATTAATTTGCAATAAAATTTGTTTGAACAGATAGTAGCAAGTTAAAAATGCCTATCATCATGCCTTGACAATTCATTTGAATCGAATTTATTTAACAAAGCAGTGAAACATTTTAAATTTAAAAAAATCTAATAATTGAACAGTAAAAAGGAGGATATACCTAACCACTTATCTTTTGCTAAATCTTTGCATAATGAGATTGCCTGGGTATTGCTTCCATTACTTGGCAATTTAATGTGGGAAACAACTTAATGAATACAGAGAACCCTGATGAGCTTGGATATGAAATTTTGGAGACGCCTTTATAATTTGTCCTCTTGACTATCACAGGAATTATTAAATGTCTAGGACTTGTGATTCCCAATATTCTGCTCTCCTAATCCCATTAATTTATAATGAATTAATAATTGCTCTGCACAAGCAAAAAATACATTTTAATTATAAATTCAACATCATTGTAATCAATAGGTCATTTTATGAAAGATGCAAAACAGATTTTATCAATCAATTCTGAAATTTTAGAAACTAAGATAGGGAGACAATAAATAACTTGAAGAATTTGTAGGAAATCATTTGGAAAAATTGAAACTCAGCCTTACTTTTCTTAAATTCCAGCATAGTTATCGTATAAGAATCCATAAAAACAAACTCTGGGCCTACAGATGTTTAAGGATGGTGTTAGAAATTAGCAGTGAAAAAACTTTTGTATTCTATTGGATGTATTTAAATCTTAGTTCTGTTTATGGTATATTGGGGATAAAATGGCCAGAAAACTAAAACAGTAAGAGTAAATAAAGATGGGAGAGAAAACAGGAGGACAGGAAAGGAAACAAAAAGAGGAAGATGGAAAAGAGAAAAGAGAGAAGTAAAAGTAAAGGAAAGCTTGACTTAATAATTAATAATTTTTAAAAACAAAAGCTGTTTGCCTTTAATTTAATATTTGTAACACATTAAAACTCCATGAAGATGGTAAGAGAAATTTATAAGGCTATTAGTCTGTATGTGGTGAATATTGAAAGGAAATCAACATATTTGAGGGAGTTATATGAGAAAGGGTTGTTTTAGTAGTCTTCAAAGCCAAAGAAGCATGAGTTGGAGAGTGGAGAAATAATCACCCTCAAATAGAAAGATTGTGTATAACTCTTAAAAATTTCCAGCAGAGTGCTGCACAGACTGACTTACAATGTCTTATTCTCAATTCTCCAAGAATATAGTATGATTTGAAATCCTTTCTAAATGCATTCCAGTGACAATGATAATATGTCACATAGACTAGCTGCACAGAAGCTACCATTTCTTTACAAGAAGGAAGACGATGTACTAAAAAAATATTTTTAACAGCACTCGCCTTAATCACAATTTTAAGTCTATATTTGAACTCTCCATTGAGTTAAGGTTTTTAGTTTTAGGGAATATTACCAAATTTCAATTTTTTAATTATAAAAATAATGTGCTTCAATAAAAACTTATGGATAATAGCTAGTAAAAATGGAAAATATAAATCACAGCTTTTACGATGCTGTGCAATTTTACATTCATAGTGACCCAAACTAAGAAACTAAATTCACAATATGGTAAGAACAAAGAACACCACTCAAAATGAAAAAGTAGTTTTTAAATAAAGAAAATCTATATTATCTATGATATCTCACATGTAGAAAAGTTGGAAAATTATGTGCTTTTTAATTCTAGATACAATTTTATAATGTTATCATACGATTTAAATTTAAAACATAATCAAAACAGACAAAATGGAACTCTTCTAATGTCAAATAGCTTATTTTTACACATACTTATACATTTCATAATATAAAAAAAGACTTTTAGAGCATCTATTCTAGGTTAAGGTTGGAGATAGAAGAGATGAAAGCTGCATAAAGACACTGAAATAAAAGATGTTAAAACAAGCCCACATCTGGAGATAGTAGAGCCCCTATGGTCACACAATACTGGTGACCAGAGCACAAGTCAGTGAAGGAAACAAGCCAGGGAAGGTCGGATGATGATTAGTGAAGAGAAGACACTGTAGATAAGAGTGTGCGAAATATGTAGTACCCAAGTCAGCATTCTGCTTTAAAGAGTAATAGATGCAGATGAGTTAAAAAAAAAAAAAAAGTGTGTGTGAGATGTGATGGGTTGTTTCAGTCAGCTTTTTCGCTGTTGTGACTAAAGAGCCCAACCAGAACAACTGGCAGGGAAAAAAGTTTATTTGGGGGCTCATGGTTTCAGAGGTCTTAATACACAGAAGGTCCCCTCCACTCCTTGGACCTTGAAGTGAGGCAGAACATTATGGTGGAAGAGTGTGATGGACTGAAGCAGCTCACAAGGTGATCAGGAGGCAAAAATAGAGGTCACCACTTGCCAGATACAATATATATCCCAAAGCCACCCTCCCGAATGCCCACCTCTTCCAGCCACACCCTACCACTTCAGTTACTACTCAGTTAATCCCTATCAGGGGATTAATTCACTGATTGGGTTAAGACCCTTACAACCCAATCATTTCTCCTCTGAACCTCCTTGCTTTGCCTCACACATGAGCTTTTGGGGGACACCTTACATCCAAACCATAACAGGGTGATGTCCTGGTGGGCTACACAATGGTCAGTGCAGGTGCAGTCAGAGGTTTACCTGGGATAGCGGCGGATGATTGGAACAGAAGGTCCAGGAATGTCAGCGCTGAGGAATTTTGAATGGTAAAACGTAGATTTTATCCTCTAGAAATAAGTGCTAATGAACTAAAATATTTTATCATAATCAATTACCATTTTGAATAATAATAAATATCAGCGATAGAGACAGAATTTTAATGTCCTGCAACATTAAACAGGTATGTTATTAGCATTTAAGTCGATTCAAATACCTGGACATTTTCTCAGGTTTACACTTTATCTAGTTATGAGTTATTTTGTTTAAATGAAATTGTAAGAGTCACAAAATAATTGAGTAACTTCCTTTATCCAGTACCCATATTTCCTACTTGTCAATATATTTCCACTTTCTCATTACCTATCTCCTACCTTTCTCTCTTTTCTCTCTCTTTACTTTATGTGTATGTGGGTGTTTGTGTGTGCTTGTCTGTGTGTCTAACATTTCTTATTTAATTGTTAAGTTGTAGATAGGTATCATATTAGCCCTAAAATTTTCAATGTGAATTTCCTAAGATAAAAGAATACTTTCTATATGATCATAGTACAACCATTTAAATCAGAAAGTTAACATTGAAAATAATCTCACCCATGCAGACTATCACTTAATACATACAATCAATTCAAATTTCAACCATTATCCCAATGATTCCCTTTTTTGATGCTTGTTTAGAATCCAATCCAAGATCACATCTTGAATTATTTTGGTTATGTCCCTCTAGTCCATTTCAACTGGAACAGTTCCTTAACATTGCCTTCTCTTTTGTCTTTTTAATATTTTTATTAAGATTATGGTAGTTATAGAATGACTTTTTGTTTGAATTTATTGGATATTCATTGTTAGTTTCAGATTATGTACTTCTATCACAGCCACAAAAAAGATATTTACTTGTCCAATTACTAGTGATCATTTGGTTAAGGTAATAACTTCAACCACCATTGCCAAGTTACTGTTTTTTTGTTTCTTTTGAAATTAAAATTGGAGTAAGGGGACTGTTTTTCAATTGCAAATATTCTGTTCTCAACAAATTTTCACTGTCCAGTTTTAGTATTTGTTGGTGATTGTTGACTGGTTTTATTATTTGAGTGAAGGTTGCCAAGTGACAATTTTTTGGTTCAACATTCCTTCTGATTTATTAGTTAGTACTCCACTGAAAGTAAAAGAAGCTTTTTCTTTTCTTCATTTGCTGACTTAGTATTTATTTCTTTATGATCACAGGGACTCAAGGATATCTGTTTTATTCAATAGGTTGTAATCTGTTTCAATAAGCATTTATTTTCATGCTGGAATTGTCCCAGAATTACTGAATGATGACCCTCCAAAGCTGGTTCCCAATGGGTTTTTGTTGTTGTTGTTGTTGTTGTTGTTGTTGTTGTTGTTTGGTTGGTTAGCAACCCATAAGATATTGAGCACTGCCTCTTCAAACAGTTTATTTTGGGGTTATGTTGGACTTCACTGCCCTATCCCTATAACCACTCATCCCTCTAAGAGCCTTGCTGCCTTCCAGATAATGGTAATTTATATTTGGGTACTTGGTAGAATAATTACTTACAGGATATTACTACTATTTGGGCCTCTTAAAAGACACAGCTAGAAAATGTATGTTATGAGCCTGCACATATACAGTTTTCTCTCTACATACACAGAGGTGTATATGTACATATATATGTGTGTACATGTATACACACACACACACACACACACACATCCAAAAGTTCACACTGATGCATCTAAATCTAATCCAAACAAGATCCTTATTATTTCCCTATTTTCAGATCTTCCCCAGCAGTGAGTGATCTGATACCCATTATTGTTATATATGTACTAATGTTCTCTTTTTTTTTTTTTTTTTGTGATGGTAGCTATTCCTCACACAGGTCCACATTCAATCATGGCATCTCTTGGTCCCTAAATCCTTTTTATTCCTGGTTCATCAGATCTTACTTCAAAAGAAAAGACGAGAAAGGAGGGAGAGGAAAGGAAAAGGCAGGAAAAGTAAGAAAAAGGAAAGAGGAAGAAGCAGAAAGAGAATAGAATGATCAAATTCATACCTTTTAAAAAAAAGAATGGAGAACAGAAGGTAAGAACAGAAGACACTGAAGAACAGAAAAGAGAAGTTCCTCTGATAATAATATCCACAGCATCTCAACCTTTTAACTACTTCTTGAAAAGTTGCAATTAAACTTCAGTGTGCTAGTGAATTTCCCTCAACCACAGATGAATTCCCAACCAAATCAAGAGGCTAGCATTTTAAAGGAGCATAAACCTAATGTTTTCTAGAAAGAATTATTACAGTATATATTTTCTTATTACTTTCAGACCTTATAAAAATGAAGAGAGGCTTAAGTCTTGAAGAGGCCATATACTTTCAGATAAGATATAGTTTTTTTCCCTCTAACATTTGAAATTGTTTGTTTACAACTAAGTTATATCTCAACTTAAAAGCTACTACTTTCATCAAAGTTTCCTAACACTCCCAGTAATGTCAATAAGCAGTTTCAAAGGAGCATCCAAATCCAAGAGTTAACCCAAGGGAGATGTAACTGACTTTGGAGGAAGATGTGCTTGACTGTGAACTCCTTGGAGGTGAGAATGTTCATCTCATTTGTTTTTACTTTGCAACACTAGTTGAGAACTCAGAAAATAAAAGGTGCTCAATAAATATGTGTCCTCAGAATGTATGGGTCAGATCTTCAGATCTCATTTTCATTTCAGGAAGATTGTGAAATCAGTCTAGAGTTCAGAGGGCATTCTCCAGTGCTGGCACGTAAGCACTTCCACATCTCAGCAACTTCCTTACAGATTCAGCACCTCGTTTTTCACAGACTTACATTTAATATCCTCTATGACTTTTTGTACACCTTAACAATCCTAATTCATCTTTATTGATTTCCTAAATTAATTAACTCTGCACTAGTCACCTCTTGAACTTCATCTAATTTACAGTTACCAAGGTCATTTCAACTATGCAAAATTCATTTCTCTAAATGAACAACAGGCTAATGTATACATCTGTTATTTTCCAAATGATGGACATACATTTTTTTTTTCATTTTCTGAGTCTACATATAAAACATTGGAATGTACTGGGTTTCCAGATTGAGAAGAATCTGGATTTTTTTTTGGCATTGGGTATCTTTTCTACTTTGTGAAAAACTTGCATTGTTACCATTTTCAATCTTTAAAACAATACTTACTAGGTATTATCATCTCAATTTCAAGAGAATTAGAGATTTTCAATAATTTTTCCAAAATCATACAGCCAGCTAATGATGAAGGGCTGCTTGACCTCAGCTATCAACTCCATGTCACTGCCTTTCCCTATTCCAACCCACTGGTTTTCTCAGCTTTTTATTTTGAAATAATTCAGAAAAACAGAAAGACTAGTTCATGAATCATTGCTGTGCCCTTCACCTAGATTCACTAATTGTTATTATTTACTTTTTCTCTCTTTAATTCCTTTTCTCATGTGCTCTTTGGATATGTGTGGATACAGATATATACACACTTGGATTTTTTTTTTCATTTGCTAAAGTATGTGCAAGTAATTGCATGCATTTTGAGGCTTCTCAATTAAATGTCACCATGTATGTCCTGTGAATAAGGTATACCTGCTGCTTGCACACACACATCACATATGTAATATGTTTGCCACAAATGATTTAACCTGGCTCAAATACCAAGGAAATGGTTAAAGTAGATTAAGTGATGTTCTATATACAATAAATGCAGAAGCTTCAAAACCACTGATATCAAAGAATAGCAAGAAAGAGAGAAAGAAATTAAATATCAAGAAACCCTAAATACGTGTCATTTATAATGGCTAATTTGAATTGTCAACTTGATGGAATTAAGAGGTACCTAAGATTTACCAAGGGGCTTAAGGAAAAAAGCCTAAATTTTCCTAATAGGAAAAATTCTAAACAATGAACATGGAAAGAGATCAAATTCTATTACCTTTAGACATCATTGGTTGATAACGTAATGCTTAAAATTAACTCAGCCATTTAGAAATAATGAGGGGAAGAAAAAGAGGTAAAGCTATGCTTTCATTGAATGGTTGAATTCACCATACTCGGATTCACCTTATCTCTATACTTTCCTGTTTTGTGAGATAATAAATGCCCTTAATTTTCTTTCAGCCTTCTGTTACTTGAGGCATAAATACCTTCTTCCATTTAGAATGCCTGATGCTGTCCTTAATTACTCATGTGAGAAAATTTACAAGGATTGGTGTAGAATCCAAGCCTTCTTGAATCATCATTTTGGCACTGATCTAACTCTGTTTTTCACATGACCACATTCCCCTGAGCTTGGCATCACACAGAACAGTCAGAAATTTGGAGTCACAGGTCCTTACACTGCACTGCACCTTTTGTTCTGTTGCCTGAGTGAACCATGTCTGCCACCTCGCTTTTTCCACTTCAATGCCAAGCCTTGCATCATTCCCTGGTTGCATTTATTTTTTATTTTTCATATCTCCAAAACAAATTTCTTAATTTTTTTTTATCTTCACAATTACATCATGCTTGCATTTAGTATCTCCCCCATTCACGCCACTAGGATGCACTACTGGTTTGGGGAGATAATAGTTCAACCTGCAGAAAAATTAGGAAGGGGGTGAAGTGTCGGAGTTTACATGTCATTGTAAAATTTGCAAATTATTTCTTTTAAAGTTGAAAAACAGAGTTGAATTGCATATTAAAGCCACTTGAAATGAAGGAAGTCCTAAGGACTATGAAAGGATATAATAGATTTTGCTTGTTTTTCTTTTGGTGACATTATTCAGACGGGAGTTAGAGGCAGAAACAAAGGGACAGCTTCAGAAGGAGATGCTTAGAGTAGCCTTAAGCAGACTTAATTGGAAGGAAGCATCAAGCAGGAAAGCCTTCTTGCAGTAGAGCTCTGATGACTGACATGACAGGCCCATGGTAGCCCACAAACAGCAGCAGCAGGACTAACAGAAGCAGACTCAAGGTTGAACACCTTAGACTCTCCAGGGCCTGCCACAATTATGTCATGAGGAGATTTTCAACAGGACTGAGGACCTGTAAGAGCTATAAGTATAGTAGAAATTTGAGGCTATACATTAATGTGACTCTGTTGTGCCCAAAGGCAGTATCTTATTTGTCATCTGAGGAACACCTGTGTTACACTGCATCCATTCCAAAGACTTATACCTAGTAGGCATCTGAAAATAACTCTTTATTTGATGAAACTAAATAAAGTTGTCTAAGTATTTGATTAACCATGATCAGCCAGTCCATCTTTGGTTATCACCCAGGAAGCAGAAATATATCCTGAGTTGGAAAATATTTTCTTAACATCAGATCAATTTTACAAAACAAATGCACATGTATAATTCTCACAAAGGAACTGAGGATAGTTTTCCTTTCTCTGATTTTTTGGGAGCAACAAGTATAAATGGTAGTAAAGGTAATAAAAGATGTAGCAAGGCCACTTGAAATCTCCAATATGTTGAATTTTTTTAAATTACCATAGTGCAAATGCAAATTTGTGCCTGCAACACTTTGCTGTCAAAAGAAATTGATCTCTGCATGAATGATAATTCTTAAGCTCATGGTCTCTCTGAGGAAATGCACCTGCAGCAGAATGACAAATGAGGGGAGGCGGTTATTTGGCACATGGTCTCTACGGTTACAGGAACCTGTTTGGAAATAGAAGGAGCACAATCTCCTGAATAGTAGAACTGATTAAATTCATATTTTTCAGGATCTCTCTCAATTCTATTTCATATATTGCCTGGACTTACTTTATCCATAGGGTGCCCTTGGCAATATCTGAGAGGAATCACAGGGATTTGTAGATTATTTGCAGATTCAAATTTTAAAGCACCATAGCTTTTTGGCCAACCATATTCCTCTGATTGCCCTTTTATGAGATGACACATGGTTCAGCTTGTTGCTATCTAGGAGATGATGAAACAGACAGGGACTAAGTCAATTACAAAGAGCTCTTTCCAAACTAAGGATAAATAGCCTTTGTCATAAGGCATCTTCTTTGATACCATTGCTTTCATGAATTTATTTGACAACAAAAATATATCCTGAATTTTTTTATACTGTCTGTTTCAAATTCCTGCACACAGGCTCTATGTCTTCATACATACACACACACACACACACACACACACACACTTGTGTGTGTGTGTGTGTATATATCTATACATATAACTTTATCATCTGTGTTGAGTATTTTGATTTTAAGCACATAGTACTACATAGTGAATGAATATATTTGATAATTCCAAACTTGTACCAGGCTGTAATATCAGTTAACTCAGTCTTTCTTCCATAAAATTCACATGAAAACATCCTTTCTCATCTTGTCTATTGAGTAACAGAATATGTGAAACATTTTAAAACAGTCTACCATTATAAATTATGCCTATCTATCAACAAATTTAATGGCATGCATTTCATCTTATTTAAAGATAACATAATTTAATGTTTACAACCTTCCTTGCTTTTTCTTTTATGACTATGTTATTTATGGTAAGTAAATTAGAGAAATATTTTTGCAAACTTAATGTGGACACTGACACATATTCAGATATTCTTGTTATTGGGAACAGATAAAAATGCAAATACTATGATCCTGTGATGTACACACACACAGAGGTAAGGAAAAAATGTAAAATGAAAAAACTGCAGTGATTAAGTTGGTTTTGTGTGATGAGGTTATGGTGCATTTCTAAATTTTCTTTTGTAGGCAAAACAGGGAAGTAGAAAATCACCTCTTATTTATTAGAGAGTTAACGAAGGTATGTTCAAAATTTCACAAAGATTTCATTGACATTTTTATTTTAATTGATTTTATGTGAATTTTCTGAATTTATGAAGATGAATTTGAATTACTTTTATTATTTGAAAGTAGCATTAAAACATATGGAAAAGTTATTTTTAGATTGAAAAACATACATGAGTTGCTCTCTTTCTAATTTATTTATAGCTTTTTTCTCCTATGAACAAAATTAATTAGTATACACCAAGTGATTATATACTGAAATATACTTTCAGTCTATTCACTGTCTCAAATTTCCTTGAAAGCATAAGCACTTTTTTTAAAAAAAGGAGAGACATATTTACTATATTCTGGGCTCAAACCCAGACTTCCATTAGGCTTCTTATGATTTATTGAACCTCTGAAACTGAAATAAGTTTTGAAAAGAACTGATTCTCATGTCTCAGTAAGTGGAATTTTTTCCTTTTGTCTGTGCAGTTCATTTTCGAAATTTACAATTATGTACAATAGTTATCTGGGATAAAGATGAAAATTCATACCTTTTTTCTAATTCATGTTTATTTGTAAACCATAAAATAGATACATTCTGGATGAATCACCTGGCTCCATTTAATCATACTTGTATGACAAAAGAGACGAATTTCTGAAATTTTTGTCTGTATTATTTTGCTTAAACTTAAGTGTTTTGTGAAGGCACTAGTGAAGTTAGATAGATAAATATTTTTAAAGCAAAAAAAAATGCCTTCTTGTAAAGGAAATACATCTTAATCTGCTTTGTAAAAACAAATGTTCAAATACTTTTATTTCTTATTCAAATTCTTTTATTTTTATTTTTTAGGGGGTACTGGGGATTAAACTCAGGGGCATTTGACCGCTGAGCCACATTCCCTGTCAGGGTCTCACTGAGTTGCTTAGGACCTCACTTTTGCTGAGACTGGCTTTGAACTCACCATCTGCCTGCCTTAGCCTCTCAAGCTGCTGGGATGACAGGCATGCACCACTGCACTTGCCATACACTACTTTTTTTTTTAATGTAGGCTATCTATGGATCTCTAATGCGGGATAAATCTTGCTGTTCAGTGTAGAAATTATTGATATGTACGTTGTTTAAGTTGCCAAAAATAATAATGATAAAATTGCCGTAAGATATGTTTTTGGTAGCAATTAGGTTAGATTTTACTGCTTAGCAAGCTTCTATAAATAAATTACCTTTAATGAGAATTTATTCTGCAGATGTATATTATTACATACAATAAGTAATACCAATAGTGCATAAGTAGTAACTATCTCATAACTCCTGAAAAATGCATTCTTCAATTTTTTTCTATTAATGAGAGAGACATTATTACTCTGTGAACATGTATGATTACACTAATGGTGTGAATCTACATTGTGTACAACCACAGGAACGAAAAGTTGCACCCCATTTGTGTATAATGAATCAAAACACAGACTATAAAAATAAATAACTAAATGAATGAATATTTTTTTTCTATTAAATTTAACTGGTACACAAAAACTTAAACATTGTACATACTAATGAGGTGACATGTGATACAATGCATTTTAAAAAATGAAACAAAATCTATGTGCTAATTTGATACAAGGATTAAAGTAGAAACAAATTTTAATCTCATGTAATAAATTTAACAAAGAAAAAAGCTTTTAAGTTTATTTTACAGAGATTGCACCCAAAATTAATATTTTATTTACATTTTCAATCTATAAAAGACTTATTTTCCAAGAAGTTTAAAAGACACATTAAGCTTACATTAGTTTAAAAACAAGTGGCGGGGCGGGGGGGCTGGGACTGGCTCAGTGAAGAGCACTTGCCTAGCAGGTGTGAGGCACTGGGTTTGATTCTAAGCACCACATAACAAAAATAAACAAATAAAGGCATGCTGTCAATCTACAACAACAAAAAATTAAAATAAAAACAGATGGCGTGTAAAGAAAGACAAAGAAAATAGTAGAAAAGTAAAACATAAAGACTGATCTTTTGTTCAAGGTAAGTCAGGGGAAATGTTAAAAGTGGGGTTAGGACTGTAGTTCAATGGGAAAGTGCTTGTTGGGGGACCTTGAGCTCAAGATATGGAAGTATGTACATATATATATATATACACATGTATATATATAAACACACATATATGCATATATATCCACATACATACATATATATATATATATACACACACATAAATACATATACATACATGTATACATATTTATTTTTTCAGGTCAGTAGGATACATCTCACAGGGAAAATAAACATCATTAGTTGTTTTATTTTTTTTTCCAAAACCAAAAAAAGTTTTTAAAATAACCAGTAAGGATGTCCTGTTGCTATAGTTATAGTATTTTTGGTACATAGATATATCTCCCTCCTAAAGAGGATTAATGATGTTTGAAATTTTTGCAACAGTGACAATCTACTACAGTTTAATGACATTTAGAAAAAGAAATGCATTATCAAGTGGTATGCAGCATGTACATCAGAAAAAGATGCATTAATTTTACTTTAGAGCAATATAAATACTGTATTTTATCCAAATATATCAGTAATGAAATACATTGGAGTCATGAAAAAGATATTCTATGATACAAAGCAGTTCTATCATTGAACTTAATTTGTGCTAGAATGTTCTGCTCACAGTGAATATGAGCTTTTTTAATAGTATATAATTAGATAAACAAAGAATGGATGGCAGAAAATATTGAGGCAATGTCATTACATGAGTTCTGGGTTTAACTGTTAGTCTAAAATACTGACTTCTAATTTCATAAATACATAAATCTGTTTTAGCTACATACTGAAAATTCTAAAGTATTTTCCTTTGTAAATTGTTATAGAAACAAATTGAATACCTGAAGTTAAACTCCTTTCAACTAATACAAAATCACCTGTAAGGAAATAGAACCAGGGATTATCACATGATTATTCTGAAAGCAAATCAATATTCTCACAAATGCATTGAGTAATAAGAAAACTTACTCCCTGAGAAGTTAAACAGCATGCTCAGAATCAAAGTCAGGATTTGGAAAATTAAGAAATATTTAGTGGATGCCTAGTCTGTGCCAAAATTTGTGTCAGATCCCAGGCTTCCTGAGTCCAGACTTTTAGCAGTTATAACATGAAGTTTCTGAATACCTTCATTACTTAATGAAACACAAAGATAACTGTATTGATCGCTTCCTCTTACTATAACAAATTACTTGAAGCAATTACATGCTAAAGAGAAAAGGCTTATTTTTGACTCATGATTTTGGGAGTTCAAGTCCATGATTGGCCCCACTGTTTGAGGCCTTTGGTAAGGCAGCATATGATGGGGGAAGCACATGGCAGAGGAAACCATTAACCTCATCATCCAGGTAGAAAAGCCAGAGGAAATAAAAAAGGAGGAGCTATGGTCACACATTCCCCATCAAGGGCATGCCCCTGTGACCTAATGACTTCCCACAAGGTTTCACCTCCTAATATTCTATTGCACCTCCCAACAGCACCAACCTAGTGACCAAACCTTTAACATGTGAACTTTTGGGACACATTCAACATCCAAACTAAAGCAATTGTTATCTCATTTATATTAAATAGTTTCCCTTATTTACTAGGAAGACTACTATCTATACTCCTGTCAAAGTGCTGATTTCCTGAAGCACTTAGGTTGGAAAACTAATTAAAATATTTTAGTAAATATTTTACTGATTCTTTTGTATTTTTTTATCATGAGCAACTTATTGAATGAAAGCTATTTCTAAGCTGCAGTGTTATAATGAACCTATCTAATCAAACTATAAAGTGAATAATGAGACAAAATGTGAAATATTTAATGAAAACTATGTTATTTGAAAGAAAACAATTTTTTTTCACAAACTTCATGGATATGTTCCTTGGAACAGATATAATAAAATAGCTGAAATAAAATATATTTGGTTTTAATAAAAGCTGCCATTGACTAAGCATGATTGTAGCTTAATCAAGGCTCAACTATGATTTTGTCCCACTGTTGCTCTAATGTATATTCAAGAGAATAGTAGTCTTCTGCCATATATAAGAATTTGGCAAGGCTGCATAAATTTTCTGCTGACAGATAAAGTCATTTGAAGTAACACAATAGCCTTGATTCAAAAAATAAAATTGTGTGCTCTAAGCTGTTAATTAACACCACAGTGTAAGGTAAGATTTCCTTTCTCACATGTCCATAACAGACCTGTATTTAGTAGCTGCAAACCTTCAAAGAGAGGCAGTCATTGTTTTAGCTCTTCATCCTTTTCCATACATGCCATCTGTCCTAACATGATAAGTCAGGCACACAAAAAAATTATTCATTACAACATATTTGATCATGATGTTAAACATGCTATTACATCTTTGTAATGAGAAGGCAAAAATAAACCTATTACAAAGGAATATGATACAAACTTGTAGTGATAGGTTGTGGTTATCACTTGCCTTGCATCAGTATTTGAGATGTTTTTCTTCTAGTTTTGGTAATTTGTGTCATTTGAAAACAGGGACTCTTTTGAGAATCATGTTTAAGTATAATAAAATATGTTTGACATTTGCAAAATGTTTTTCAAATTGTACATCACTGAGGCACCAAAATATGTGGAAGGGTCAGAAAACAACAGTCAAGTTGTTGGAATATAAAGCACCTTAGTTATGCATTATACCTTCAGAAAAATGTTGACCATTAAGCCCACAAATGAGCATCACTAGTAAATTATCTTAGGTTTGATTAATACTCATTTCTGCATGCACAAGTCTGCAGAGTTAAGAGTGATCAGGATGATACATTGATAGTATCAAGAGGTTAATTTCTACTTCCTATTGAATTTCTACTTCCTTCCATCCAAATATTGACCATTCAGAAGTAATTTTTTAAAGATAATGTTTAAAGTCACATATTTCCCAAAGCATTGCTAGTTCCTCAAAATTCAGATTTCATTCCAAGTATCAAAGGGGATGAGGAAAAACAAACCACACATTTTCTTCTTCATTCTCTCTGAGATGTTTTTGTTGTTGTTGTTTTTGTTTTTGTTTTTGTTTTTTTTTTGCTACCAGGGATTGAACCCAGGAGCACTTTACCACTGCTTTACCACTGAACCACATTCCTAGCCCTTTTTTATATTTTATTTAGAGACAGGGTCTTGCTGAGTTGCTTAGAGGCTCACCAAGTTGCTGAGGCTAGCTTTGAACTTGCCATCCTCCTGCCTCAGCCTTCTAAGCCTCTGGAATTACAGGAGTGTGCCACCATACCTGGCAAAGAGAGAATCTTTTACAACAATGTCTTACATGTAAAATAGACTGGAGTGATATGTTTTATATACACAGTAAATCAAAATTGATTTAGAAATAATAAATTTGTAAATGGCAAAATTAATCCAAGAGGAATTATTTTAGGTGGATTAGGCAATGTATTCAAAATAATTTTAATGCTAGCACAACTGATTTTAAAAGACATTTATTTCCTTTTTAAAGGAAAATATTGCACGTTAAAACACTATTTCTTGGTATAAATTCATTCAAAAGCCTAAAATATGTTTAAGTATACTTTGGCTCAAAATCCACATTTATGATTAGATACTAAAAACAATAATGCATACTTTGAAAATCTGAAAAAGAGATTTTCATTTAATTAATAGAGATATAGCACATTACCTTAAAATTTCACTTTGTTCATAGAGTGTGCCACCATACCTGGCAAAGATGTTTTTAAATGATGAAACTAATTAATAGCAAGTCTTCCACTATAAAAGGAAGAAAATATGGAAAGTTTACTTTTACTTAACTACTTTAGCAAATGCGGCAGATAGATTCTCATAGACTTTGATGGAAATGTCAGAATTCTTTTGATCTGTATTAGGTTCCATAGTATTACTAATATTCGGTAATGTGGAGTAGGAACAAAAACAAGTCATATAGCATTATTACTTTGCCATCATGAAACCAATCATCAAATTGATGGGTAGTAGAATAAAAGTTTTAAGAAGTAGTTTGCTTTACTGATCTTGGTGATAACAAAAATCTCCATTGGGGAGTGGGAATCAGGAGGAATATTTAAAGATTCCACAGGAAGCTGAAAAATGTTAGCAAACACTTCATGTAAAAATAGAGATTTTAGTTGAAGAAGTGCAAATCTTCTAATTTAAACTCCTAAGTGCTTTTATTAAAATGCTTTTATTAAATACCTACCTTTCTTCAAGACTAGAAGGGACAGAAAGGGACAAAGGCAAAGAGAATTTAGAATATAAAAGATGGGAACAGGTGCTATGGAGGTGCTCATTATTTCCTCTACAAGAAAACAGGCTAACCCTCTTGAAACACCGCGATTGCTGCTGGTTTCATTTTGGTTTCTAATTGTTATTTTTTGGTCTTCACCTCAAGTTCCTCTTGCTCATCATGGACTTGTAAACAATGGCAAAGTCCCATCTATAGTGACCTGGCTGCTTTTCTTTATACCTTAAGGATCTTCTTTTCCGTCCTAGATTCTACTACCTCTTTTCCGTAGCTGACTTACCAGAATTTTCTCCCAAATTGTCATTTTATGACAGAGTTCTCTCAAGAAGTAAGCAGCGAGAATTTTTACGAGTAGTCACCTTGTTATCTTTTTAAAAAGTTCAAGACTGAACTCTCATCCTGCATTTTAGCTTTGCTCAGAGCGTCCTTATACTTGTCATGCAGTTAGCCCTTTTCTCTCAGACTTAAAATTTCACAATAATCTTTGCTTCTTCCTGTGAAGTAACCTTGAGTTAGTGTCTGAGATGTGTCAAGTCATCCATTTTATTAAATCTGCACCACTGTCTTTCCGTTTTCATCCTCCTCACATTGATGTAAGACTACGCAATCATATGGCAAAACTCTCAGTCTCTGAAGTTCATCTCATGTAACTATCTCCACAAACCACAACCGTGCTTTGCTGCAATCATACTTTAGTCAGACATCATGTTCCCATGTTTACTTAACTCTACTAGAGTTCTTTGATCAGAGCAAGAACTTAATACTAAATGGAAACTGTGTAGTCATCAACACTTAAATGCGATACACAAATTACCATTCTGCATTTTTTATTAAATAATGCAAATATCTTTCCCCCCATTCTGTTGGGTGTTTAAAATCCCTATCTTAAAGCCAAACAAACTATTTTAGTTATTGTATATAAAAGAAGTTCTACAACTCAGCTTTAAATCTTTGAAATTATGTAGATAGAACCAGATAATCTATGAAATGCCATAGAGTGTGAACATCCTCCACTTTTCCACAGTATATCCTGACAATTATATACTACTGAGTAATTTTTAAATTGTTGTACATAAATGTTTATAAATATAAAATGTATACTACTAAACATATCATCTATGTAAAAATGTGTCCATAGACATATCTATTCATGTATGCACCTATTATTATACAGGAATTCATCATTAATCCACTAAGCTCTATATACTTTGAAAGTAGTCTCTACAAAAAATATTTATACATTTTAATTTATTCTATTTATACACTTCGAGTTACAAATGTCTTCTTAGTCCACATATAGTTAGCTGCAGTTTGAAAATTGACTTAACCAACCATTTATTTTTATTATAAAATTATATTTTGAAACTGTGGTTTTAATATAGTACTTTTAAAAGATCTTTTAAAGTTTTAATCTTTTTAACAAATCAAAGAAATCTGTCTGTGGCTATGAGAATTCTATGACTGAAGATTAATGTTGGAAAATGATCAAATCCCTGAGGACATTCATATATAAATAATTTTGGTTGTCTGAAAATACTTTTGAAATGGTAGTTCATTTAGTCTTAATTCTGTGAACTAAAGTTTGTAAGAGGAAAAGTTAAAAAAAAAAACACGTTGAAAGAATGGCATTTCGTTCTAAATAGCTAACCTTTCTTTCCTTTGTTCACCAATGGAGTTTAATCAATGTTTTCCTGAAACCTTCTGCCAAGACTTAGCAGTAAGCATATTCATCTCTGAATATAGGGTAAATATATTATGGGTATGATTTAGCAGAAAAGAACATCTGCCCCTTTTTGTACATGAATATCAAAACTGCAGATTACAATTTGAATAACTCATTCTTTCCCTCTTTTTTTAAAAAGGAAATTTATATTTTAAACACTGACTGACACATTCAATGAGAATCCTAAAGTAGATTTTCCTTACCTAGACTGCCTGTGGAGGAAATGAGCCTATATTATAAAAGTTTCTAAGTTTAAACAATTTATCGAAATTTTAGTATAGAAAACATCTACGAAAACCTTTGGAAAATGTTGATCATAATATTCATCTTCAAAATGATACTTCCTAACACTTGTAACAGTGAGAAAGTTGCAAGTTAGATATTATGCAAAACAGAGAAAGATCACTGGAGTATAATTATGTAAAGCTTTTGTTCATATAAACAGAAGACATTCTTTGACAATTTATAAAGATGTTTATCCATAAAAGTTTCTTTTCTGTTCAGAATACTAGTTAACTATGAAGCAATTTCTAAAGGACGCTTTATGATTGGTCTCTAAAACTACATTTTTCTCCTTCCATGAAGAAAAAGATAGCCACATATAAAGAAAAAAATAGATAATTCAGGGTTAATTGCTAATTAACATTTACTCAAATTCATTACCTTTATTTTTAGATTATCTATATATATTCATAAAATTACATGAATCTTTCCCTATCATAATATCAGTGATTAGAAGAAAATACTGAATCTTGAATTTATCAGCAATAGAATATTTATTTAACATAAATAATGCTAATGTTTTGTCATCCAAGAAAACATAAAATTTAGATCCACACAAATTTAATACCATATAAAATGTTTTAAATATATTTTGGAATTAATTTTGAAATTAAAGGTGACTTAAAGATAAATCATTTGAGAATCACAGAAGTCATTGAATTGTGCTAGGAAGTAAATATGAATGGTACAAATCACAAATATTTTTCAGTGCTCACCACTGAACTAAAATAAAACAGAGTTAGAGACTGTAAATCATTTGTTCAAGGGTATATCATTGATGAGTAAGAAAGCCAGAATTGGAAAATGTCTCGACACACAAAACTGATGGCTTTTAGTCATTTTTTTTTTTTATTGTGCATGTATGTATGTATGTATTCATTTGAGACAAGGTCTCACTAAGTGGCTTAGGGTGTGTCTTAAATGGCTGAGGCTGGCTTTGAATTTGCGATCCTTTTGCCTCAGCCTCCCAAGCCAGTGGGATTACAAGCGGGTACCACCATGCCTAGCTTAATAATTTTTCTTTTCTGCCATGTGATGTCGGTCAATCAAGGACATAGAAAATATCCCCATACAAAGCAAATTTACAAAATTCAGATACCTGTGAGAGACTGGAGCTGTGTGAAAAAGCTGGTAAGCCTCTAATATGCCTTTCGAATATTGGTTTGGGCCCTACACAGTGATACATGCCTGGAATCCTCATGGCTCAGGAGGCTGGGACAGCAGGATTGCATGTTCTAGGTCAGCCTAGGCATGTCAGTGAGGCCTTCAGTGAGACCCTGTTTAAAAAAAAAAAAAAAAAAAAAAAGGCAGGGAGGGGGGCTGGGATGTAGCTTAGTGGTAAAACTCCCCTGAATTCAGTCCCCAGTACCAAAAATGAAAAATAACAATAAAAAATATTAAAAAATGATTTGGGCTTCTTGAACTCCACTAAATTGAATGTGCAAAAAAGTAGTTTTATCTTTTTACATAACAAGCATTTATAGAGCACATAAACTTCATCGGGTACTACTCCAAGCATTTTATAAGTATAAGCTATTTAATCCATAAAAACTTTGAGGTATGTATTCAACACAGAGTGTGAGGTATGAAGAAGTTATATAGCTTACTTATGTCATCTCAACAGCTAAAAAGTGGTGAAGTCCAGGTAGACAACACAATGCAGAGGCACTCACATTTGCTGATCATACCTATAATCCCCAGTTATTTTCTGATTCAGTTAAAACTCAGGTTTGCTTATGTGAAGCCAAAATTTACACAAGTAAGTGGATGTTGCTGTTAAGAATGCTACTTTATTTGCGCTGTGGCAGCCTCCCTGGCACAGAAGTCTCAAATGGTGAGATTCTACTTCATGTACAACCAGAGAAACAATTGTACTCCACTCGTGTACGACGAATCAAAATAAATTAAATTAAGAAATAGAATGCTACTTTACTGTTTCCATTTGTGACCTTAGACTGATCTAAGTTTAAAGACTGATCAGTCTAAAGACTGATCTTTCTGGCTAGCTTTTTGCCTACAGTTGGCACATTTTGCCATCAAGTGGTGCCTTCTTTATGGATTATGACCTAAATGAGGTTTCTTTAGGTATGATTCAATGAGATTCATAAACAAGATTTGTATTCAATACTTCCTTAAAGCAAGCAAATATAAAAGCTTGGCTATAATACAATAGATGAGTATAATATATTCTTTAAAATTACTAATCTAACACTTAAGTTTAGGAAAAATCTTTTTTTTCTTTTTTTAGATTTTTTATTTTTACAGGCTGCATTTTGATTCATTGTACACAAATGGGGTACATCATTTTGTTTCTATGGTTGTGCACTATGTAGATTCATACCATGTGCACTCATACATGTACATTGGGTAATGGTGTCTGTCTCATTCCACTGTTTTTCATACTCCCCTCCCTCTCATTTCTCTCTATGTGATCTAAAGTTCCTCCATTTTTCTTTCACCCCCCACCCCCATTATATATCATCATCATCATTATCAGGGAAAACATATGGCCTTTGGTTTTTTGGGCTTGACTTATTTCACTTAGCATGATAGTCCCCAATTCCATCCATTTATCTGCAAATGACATAACATTATTATTCTTTACGGTTGAATAATATTCCATTGTGTATATATATATATACCACAGTTTCTTTATCCTTTCTTCTGTTGAAGGGCATCTAGCTTGGTTCCACAATCTAGCTATTGTGAATTGAGCTGCTATAAACATTGATGTGACTGCATTACTGTAGTATGCTAATTTTAAGTCCCTTGGGTATCCCCCAAGGAGTAGGATAACTGGTTCAAAAGTGGTCCATTCCAAGTTTTCTGAGGAATCTCCACACGGCTTTCCAGAGTGGCTGGACCAATTTGAAACTCCACCAGCAGTGTAAAAGTGTTCCTTTTTCCCTACAGCCATGCCAACATCTATTATTATTTATGATCTTGATAAAAACCATTCTAATTTGTGTAAACCACTCCATTAACAATGGCCTCAAAAAAAAAATTGGGGAGTCAATCTAACAAAAGAGGTGAAAGACCTCTACAATGAAAACTAAGTACACTGAAGAAAGAAATTGAAGAAAACCTTAGAAGATGAAAAGATCTCCCATATTCTTGGATAGGCAGAATTAATATTGTCAAAATGGCCATTCTACCAAAGGCGTGATACATATTCAATGCAATTCCAATTAAAATTCCAACGACATTCCTTATATAGAGAAAGCAATCATGACCTTCATCTGGATGAATAAGAGACCTCAAATAGCCAAGACAATCCTGAGCAGAAAGAGTGAAGCAGGAGACATCACAATATTGGACCTCAAACTGTACTACAAAACAATAGTAACAAAAACAACATGGTATTTTCACCAAAATAGTCAGGCAGACCAATGGTACAGAATAGAAGACACAGAGACAAACCCACATAAATACAGTTACCTCATACTAGATAAAGGAGCCAAAAATATACAATGGAGAAAAGAGCCTGTTCAACAAACGGTGCTGGGAAAACTAGAAATCCATATGCAGTAAAATGAAATTAAACCTCTATCTCTCACCCTGCACAAAACTCAACTCAAAATGGATCAAGGACTTAGGAATTAGACCAGAGACCCTGCACCAAATAGAAGAAAAAGTAGGCCCAAATCTTCATCATGTTGGCTTAGGATCAGACTTCCTTAACAAGACTCCCAAAGCACAAGAAATCAAAGCAAGAATCAACAATGGAATGGATTCAAACTAAAAGCTTTTTCTCAGCAAAGGATACAATCAATAATGTGAAAAGAGAGCCTACAGAGTGGGAGAAAAATCTTTTCCACACATACTTCAGGTAGAGCACTAATCTCCAAAATTGATGAAGAACTTACAAAACTTTACACCAAAAAAAAAAAGAACCCCATCAATAAAATGTGGGCCAAGGAACGGGACAGACACTTTACAGAAGACATACAGGCAATTAATAAATATTTGAAAAAGTGTTCAACATCTCTAGTAATTAGAGAAATACAAATTAAAACAACTCTAAGAAAAAAAAATCTTTTTTAAAACTCATTATTGCCCCTTAGAAATTTTTACAAATGTGGACAAACTTCAAAAATTGCCTACTCCGTGAATCTCATGCTTCATGCAGACTGGAATGAAAAGGAACCCATGTGTTTTGTTTATCACTTGAATACAAAACAAGGAAACCTATTGGATCATTTGTTTCTAACCTCTCTGAGCTACACATTTCCTTAATAATAAGAACAACAAAAAATAGCAATAACAATGGAATCTCTAAAGAATTGACATAAATTACACATTGTCCTAAGGGATTTGCATATTCTGACTCATTTAATCTTCACAATAATTCTCTGAAATAATACTACTCATACTCCCTAATATTAGGAGCTGGAACTGAGGCACATTACTATTGTTAATGCTCTGCTGTTGTTATCACAGGAACTGATAAGTGCTCTGGCTGGGATGTGCTCCTGGCATTCTTGCTCCCTAGACTACATTATGTCACTACTAGTTCTGCCTGTCTGTCTTCTGCCAAATCAGGCCTTGCAACCTGTGCTCTCTGGATTCCTGGAGTTTCCATGGTGGTTTTTCCGTGTGAATGCCAAGGATGGACAGGGCAACAAGAGAAGGAAGCCCTGGAGAGATCAGTAAATCTTCCTCTAACTGTTTTTGATTTATTCAACTATTCATTATTCATGAATTCAAAATTTCAATACAATTTTCTTGAGTATGTACCCCATGCTGGGCAAAAGAGGAAGGGAAAACATGGAAGGCATATATATGCAGAGCATTTATCTAGACTTTATAAATACAAAACAAACATTGATGTTTTCTAACCAGAAAGGAGTAGAAACTGGGCACATTTTATTTGAGAAGCATGTTGCTAATGAGCTTCCTTTAATTTAAATCTGTATAATTCAATGCAAAGTTGATGGGGATTTTGGCTTACTTCCTTAAAAGACATCCTTTGTAGAAGTAACACAACATAATTTATTATTCAGATGGCCCTTCAATATGACAATATGCTATTCTTTATTCATATTTCATATGGGGAGTAAAAATTATTTCTAATATTTGAAATGAATTAAAATGTCTTTTTTTATATTGCTGACTTTCAAATTCTTATAATTTCACATGATATACAAACACACTAGACACATATAAAATATTAATAAGGAGGATAAGTTGTTACCATGACTATATTAGTTCCTTATCTTTTAAAATGTGTGGAGAAAATTGTCACCTTATGTATAAATGTACACTTTTGGCTAATGGGTTTTAACTTCTTTAAATAATTAACAATAGCAGAAGCAAAAATACTAACAACCAGTGAGTTGGTAGAGCATTTAAACAGTCTAATATAAGATGAAAATGAGTAAATGAAAGAGAAGCTGTAAGAGTTAAGGAGAGTCAGGAGCCACCTATCTTTTCTTATTTTTCTTTTGCATAATGGTTGACTATTTTTGTGCCACCATCTGCACAAGGCAAGAAAGCAGGATTGATTCTGTCCAAACACTGAATCCAGACCTCAGCAGCATCTCATCATTCTTTCTCAAAAGGTTCTACAGAGGAACCTCTTTCAAGTTCCAGGTCTTGTTTGAGACTCTTCAAAGATGTAGTTAAGGTTAACAAAATAAAATGGCATTTCCCCAGAAGGAACATGGTGGAATTTCAGCATACTTAGGGGATATACTTCTAAGTACTTAAGATCCAAGAATACGTCAGTCCCATTTTCTAAGTGATTGGTATCTACAGACACCCTTATATTCCAAAGTCTTAGAGTAAATATACCCCACAGTAACAGAATCAAGATGTTCCTAATTTTAAATCAAGGAGACATCATAGGTTCATAAGTTGCTTGAAGGTAAGAACTATATTTTATCCATGTGTCCAGCTCTAATTAACAAATCTATCATCTTATAAACAGACATCCAATGCCAAATGGAAGATAAAATAACAATACAACAAAAACAAAATAATATAACAAAAATTTATCGTTCCTCCTTAAAAACTGATATTCTTATGTTTAACTAAAACGATTTCTCTGAACAGTAATTTGTTTTATACTTGGTAAAACCTTGCATTAACCAAGTCATTTTTTTAATTCAAGGATATTAAAATGTCTAGTCCAATAATAGCTTATTTTGTCAAGAAAGATGTGTTTGTAAAGGTAGCATATGATATATAAAAATTTTAGGACAGAAATTCAATCATCACAAAAGAAACACAACGTGGTTGGCACTGTGGGAAAATTCTGGATTGATGGCAGACATTCAGAAATTTTAATTCCATTTCTACATCATACTTGCTGTATAAAATATTAATAGTTATAGGCATCCATGTCCATGGTAGATTTGTGATAATACAATCAATCTCACAGAATTCTTTAAAATGGCCTGGCACATAGTAGGACTTCAGTAAAGGTTAGTTTTCCTTTCCTGAAAATCGTTATCAGAAATGTGTTAGTGACATCTAGTGGTATCTCCTGCAAACCTCAGGAAGCCACCCTTGAAACTCACAGAGCCTCCCAAGGTAGTATCACACATCAACAAATGTTTATTAAACATCTTCTGTGTTTTAGGCTCTTAAAAAAAGTTCTCAGGATTGGAAAAGATTGTAAAGGACTGAATCACTACCCTAGAGAGGCTCTGGATTTAATAGAACAGACACATGTAAGACAATTGCTATAACAAATGTAATCATTTCTACACCAGCAGTGAGAAAAAGTGCTAATGTGTTATATAGAATGGGTAACTTACTCTGCTGAAGGAGATGGCATTTGTACTGAGTCATATGAAGACTAAAATACCCTCATTATGAGTTAGCTGAAGTGATGAGGAAACTTGGAGACTTGTTTAAGGGTAAGTTCAGGACTATTTGCTAAAGTCTTGGTTGATATGCTAAAGAGTTTAGCCTTTATCTTTGTGCAACAGAAAGGAAATCTCATTCTTTGCTTAGAAAATTTCATAGTTATATTCAGGTAACATGGAGGATAGATTAGAGATGGAAGAAAACAGAGGCTGGAGAATCAGTCAGGAGTTATTATAATCATCCCTTCAAGAGATGGAGAGCCAAACCCAATCAATAGGAACTGGCACAGACAGGAGGAAATATTGCAAGAAATCTTTAAAGTCAGGACTGCATCATGAACTTGAGGATGTAGAGCATAAGGAAAGAAGAAATGAGGTTGTTTCCGTGTTTCTGGAATGATTGACTATTAACCTCACTAAAAAAGAATACTGATTTACCAAATTCTTCAGATTATTGTATTTACATATGGTTAAAACCAAGTATTATAAAAGCTTCTTGATTGAACTAATTCGCCATATGTCCTGCTGCAACTTTTCTACAGCATGATTTTTAAAGGCTGCTTCTCTGATATGCCATATACGTCTTGCTGTATTTCACCTTTCATTCAAGTGTGTTAAACTAAATTAACATTTTAACTTAAAAAACGGAAAAGAATACTGAGCAGAAGAAACTATGAAGAAGGAAAGAGAGGAAAATCAAGATTATGCTTTCATTCTCTTTGTACATTTTTAAAAAAAATATAGAGAATATTTAAATAAAAGTGTGCAATAAGTAAATAAACACGTAGCTCTAGAGAAAGACCTGGAAGGAGACAGAAATTTAGAAAATATTAGCACACATTACAACCCCAAAATGGATGAAATTATCCAGAAAAAAAAAATGTGTCAAAAGAATAAGGGACAAAGAGACAAGGTGAGACCTTGGAAACATCATTCTTTAATGAGTAGGCCCTGAATAAGAGCTAGATTTATTGTCAATTCACTCAGAAGAGTCTGAGTAAGTTAGAAACATGCTTAGACTGCAGAATGGCTTTGGAAATTGCATGGTGACAGAACTGTCCCAGAAAGATCGGAATATAACTTTTAAAAACATGTTTAAACTGACTTTAAGGTTTAAAAGCAGACCTATAAAGTGCTTTCCTTACAGTTCCATGAAATAAGGTGTATTTGAATTTTCCTCTCATAACCTAAAACTCTGATATATGCTCTAAGCTCTGATACATGCTCTTTCCCCAGGTCAGAGGGGAAGTTTTATCTGACTGCATATAAAATGCACAGCTTTTCTACTTATACCATTAAGTTTGGTCATCTAGTTTTCTTTCCATCTTTTTGTTTTATTGTCTTCTTTTCTCTTCCTCTTTCCCTTTTCCTCTCCTCTGATACATGTATTTCTTGCTTCAGCGATTTTCTGGGAAAAGAGCCCAGTTGGTTTAATGTTTTATTATTAGAGACTACCTCACAAATTTAGGATATTAACTCTACAATGGTAGTGCTGTCAGCTTGGAAAAAGAGAATTATGAATGCTACTTAATATCTATGAATTTATGACCTCCCAAAATATATGATCTCTTTTATTTTTAACATTCAAGTTATTTTCTTCTCTTGCACTTCTTATCACATTAGGAGAAATGATTAAAAATTATTCTATCAATTAATTTTATTGCCTTGTGAATAATATTTTCAATATGCTAATAATGCTCAGGATCTCTTGATTTTCATATTCATATATCTTTTGTGTCAATTTAAAGTGACCTTTTTTAATTATCACAGATTAGTTTAAATACCATTTAACTATGTCATTTTAAAATCCATGTACTGAAACTGCTTGCATTATATAACTTTGAGCAATTAACACTCTCTGCACCTCAATCAACCTTATTTATTCAAAAGGGAATTATAGCTCAAGGTAGTCACATTAGATGAAAGTGATGAGTACCTAAAGACCTTGCATAATTTAATCCTGACAAAGGAAAATGGGTAATTTAACCAATTAAATTAGTCCCATCCTGAAACAGTCTAACCACACTTCATAATTCACTTGGATTGCCAGCTTGCTTTGAAATTATGGAAGTTGGAATATATTTTTAAAAACCAGCCATATTAAAACATTTCCCCATAAAATTATTTGTAGAAATACTTGTTTTTCTCACTATTTCAAAATTTTTAACTGAGATTTATCTAAAATATGGACATAAATTCCATATTTCTTTCACTTTAGAATATAATGCGAATAAAAATTCAACATACTTTCTTTTATATTTAATCATAAAGAAATCCACTATAAACTAATTAAATGTATGAAAGGCAAAAAGAATAAATGAATGAACTACATAGAAAGAAAACAGTATAGGTTGCTCTGAACCCAAATTTTACTGATTCTAAAAAGGAACAGTAAACAACTCAACATTGATTGGGTGCTTATTATGTATTAGAAATTATGCAGGGTTTATGTGCACAAGTTGAAT
This sequence comes from Glaucomys volans, assembly GCA_020662805.1. Taxonomy (NCBI): domain Eukaryota; kingdom Metazoa; phylum Chordata; class Mammalia; order Rodentia; family Sciuridae; genus Glaucomys; species Glaucomys volans. Next base: position 308,133 of record JAJEJO010003283.1, on the reverse strand, counting down.
AACATCCTGTTTTTTCAGGAACTCATCATCTGTAAGACAGACTGACAGATAAAAAGAGTCATGATACCATGTGACAAACATAACTATATGACAAAACAATGCATCAGGGACAATTTTTTGCAACTAGGGATCCCTGGGAACTTTCTCTCAAACAGGCAACATTCAGTCTGAGATGAAGTGCTGGGTACATGGTTTTACACTCAGGGTAGTGTACCTGCTGTCTTCTATTAAGTCAAGGGCACAGTAGTAGTAACAAATGATAATACTAAAAACTTGCTTATTGAGTATTGTTATTATCACAAGACATTGAGATCATTATTTTTTATATGCAATTTCATTTTGTCTATGTATAATAATACTATAAGGTAAGGTATGACTGCTAATCTTATTTGTAAATTAAAGAAATTGAAGCACAAATAAGTTAGGCAATTTGTTCAACATCACATTGCTGAGCAAAGGGCAGAACCTGATATAAAAGCTCTAAACTCTGTGCTCAGTAATAAATCTGCTATGCTGTCTTGACTCATGGTATACTCATTCCTTGGTTTAGGGATAATTGGATGCATTTTGTGCCATGTATGCCTTTGTCTCCAAAATATATACACATTTATCACAAATTACGACACTATTGAAACCATTAGCTCCATTAATGCCTAAATCATTTGTAGTTTTCTTTGATCTCAGGTGTCTGAGTTTTACATAAAAACTAGCTACTACTACGTTTTTAAGAAATGAATACTGAAGCTGTTATGTTCTCCAGGAAGCATCAATTGTTTTTAAATTTTCTTCACTTGCCAGTTTCTTAAATATGCTTTCTACACTCGTTTCCTTGGTGCCAACTTGAACTCTTCTCAACATGACTGTCACCTGTTTCACTCCATTAGACTTCATTCACTAATATTAATAACATGTTTTATAAGGCAAATTTGGAGGGTTGTTTGCTCTCCTTGATGACTTTTGACCTCTCTACACTCTTGATGTTTTGTTGCAACTAGGTACTACTTATTCTCAACATACCTTGTAACCTTTATTTCAAGGCAATATACTAAAGCTAATAAGTTACTAAACCTACCTTGTCAGAGGAGAAAGCAATGAAGTATTTCATAGGCCATACTTGCAAGCAAGAAATGGATAAAAACCATTTCTTCATTTTTTTGGAAAAGGTGACAAACACTTGACACACAGTGTGCACAAAATCATAAATTTGACCCCGCATGTTTCAGCAAATGAGTTAAATTTCCAAGATTCTAGATTATAAAATAAATCTGTTTACATTATTTTTAACATAACCAAGCAAACACTCATGATTTAGTTTAACAGACTTCTCAGTTAATAGCAGATGAGTTGAAATTGCAAAATTCATTATTCATTTTAAATCTAACATTTTCAAGTATTTACAAATAAGAATATAAATACAAATAAATTGTATATTTTCCCTCAACTATTAAAAAGAATCATTGTCAAAGACCTTTTTGTAACTGTTTAATTCTAAGGTCACAAAGAGATAGACAAGTATGCTATGAATTTTTCCATGTAGAATGTTGTCAGATCTCCTTAACTTGAGCTTGTCAAAGAGAAGTGAAGGACATGTTTAGGATATATGTTTCAGTAAGGATTTAATTCAAGAAATATATTGTATCACATATACCGTGAATCAGTGATATCTGCATAGAAAACTTTTCATTCACTGTATTGCCTCTATAGGGTAAGTTATTTTTAGTCACCAAAAGATATGATTCCCACTCCACTCTAGTTGTAATAGATGTGGGGTAGAGAAACAATTGAGAAACTAACTTAACTATTATGATCAAAGTTTAGTTGAGAAGAGTGGGAATCAAAAATAAAAGCTACTAGATTGTATAAACTGCTTGCTTCAGACAAATTTTGTACTTTTCTAATCTGTTGATTGAAAAATAAAAAGGAAAGTTGTGGTCAACAGTGTTAGTCAGCTTTTTATCATTGTAAGAAAATACCTGACATAAACAACTTAAAAGTTGAAAGATTTATTTTGGCTTACATTACCAGAGGTTTCAGCCCATGGTTGACTGACTCCATTGTTTCTGAATCATGGTAGAAGGGTATAACAAACAAACAAACAAACAAACAAAATGCTCATTTCATGGCAGAGAAAAGGCAGAGAGAGCAAGGGGTCAGGGACAAAAAGTACCCCTTAAAGGCACAGCCCCACTGTCCTACCTCTCCCAACTGAACCTCCTTAAGTTTCCAGCACTTTCTTATAGTGCCGTCAGCTGGGGAGCAGTCTTCATAATATGAGCCTTTGGGGGACATTCCAGATTCAAACTATAACATCAACCTTCATTTGGTAAGAGATAGTATATCTTCCCTAACAATAAGTGTCTTACTAGGTCTTTCCTGACCACACCACATCAGGATCATGAAAATCTTCTGCCATTCCCTAGGGATAAATTAAAGGGGCTAAATAAATGGAACTTTTATCATATGAATCTTTTCTTCCTTCAAAATCAGAAAGTGAAGGAAGAAGAAGAAAAGAAAGAAAAAATAGGCTCTTTTGGAAATCCTAGTTCCTATTGCCAAACATAATTATTTGATGGAAACATGTGGATGAATCAGGGGAAATCATACCACACTGTCTAAAATTAGAAGAGATTATCCAACTACAGAGTAAGTAGCTGAGACAGTCATTTGGAGGTGGTCATAGGGGACAAAGTGTTAGCAAAAAATTAAAGAGGCTGCACAGTTTACACAAAGTAAAGTGGCTACAGTTAGAGAATAGAGAAATAGAAAAAAAGAACAGACTATTTTCCATTTTCCAAAGAAACAATAAATCATCCCTGCAAAGGGATGAACCTAACACTATCTTTGTGTGTGTGTGTGTGTGTGTGTGTGTGTGTGGTGTGTACTGGGGATTGAGCTCAGGGTCACTTGACCACTGAGCCACATCCCCAGTCCTATTTTATATTTTATTTAAAGACAGGGTCTCACTCAGTTGCTTAGTGCCTCGATTTTGCTGAGACTGGCTTTGAACTCTTGATCCTCCTGCCTCAGCTTTCCCAGCCTACCGGTTTAGAGCTGTGCACCACTGTGCTGGGCTAATGCTACTTTTGCCTAAATTTTTAAGTAGGTCACTATCCCTTATACTCAAACAATCACAAAACAAAATAAATAGCCATATTTATGTCTCAGGCGAGATAACACCTATATGCACCTGAGAGGTAAGCAAGAAGATAGATCAGGGAAGAGAATGAAAAAGAATATGAATGTTTAATAAATGGAGATTAGCTAATTCCCCTGAGAAATACCAGAAGACCAACCTATCCACTTGTGTCCTACTTAATCATTTCTCCTTTTACAAGTCAGAGTGCAATGTTGAAACTTGACTGTGGGATCATATTTTTTATGTTTGGATTCTGGCCTTGCTGCTTACAAATATAAGATTCTGGTAAGTTATTTAAATTCTAACCTCATTTTTTATTATTTGAAATGAGAATGCAATGTTGTTCTGAGGATTAAATGAATTTGTGTAAGTGCTTACAGCAATACCTGTTTTTCTAATTATTTAGAGTAAAATTACATAACTGCAATTCCTTATCCAAAATTCGTTAAGTCAAATGTATCTGGCAATTCAAAATTAATTTAATATTAGAATAGCAGTACAGAGCATATTCCATATTTTTTAATGTCTCCATTAGGGTCTGGAGATGCAAGCTGTACAAATATGTTTGATATTTCTGCAGCAAACCATATAAATGCTCATGTGAAGTGGGAAAAACAAAGACCATAAAAAGGTCCTTCAGTTCAAATCAGGCTTGTGCCACCAAATAAAACTGACCCTTCCTTTTAGGAAGAAAAATTAGTTTTCATAGCACGTAGGATATCAGAGTTGCTGAAAAGATATTGTTTACAATTTTTTAAAAATAATTCTGTTTATTGTTGCTGGTTGGAATTTGGGTGTAATCAAATATCAAGGTTATCAAAGAATAAGAATTTCCTGAGTAAATAGACAAAGATCAAAGAGGAAGCTTCTGTTTTGAAAGAAAGAGGCAATGCAGTTATATTACCTTTAGAGATATTATAGGCTAGATTTTGTCTGCTCAAAATTCATATGTTGAAGTCCTGACCCCCAATAACTATTAATCAGCTTTCTATTACTATAATAAAATATCTGAGATAATCAGCTTATAAAGATAAAAGGGTTGTTTTGGAAGTTCCCATCATAACCACTGGTCTTATTGCTTTGGGCCTATAGTGAGGCACCACATCATGGCAGAGAAGTGCACAGTTGGGAGTGAACTGATTAATTCATGGCCAGAATGTGAAAAGGAGAGGAAAAGTAGTAACTGGAGTCCCCCAGTCACCTTCAAGGGTATGCCTCCAAGGACCTAAAAATCTTCCTCTAGTCCCCACCTGTTAAACTATCCACTACTTCCCAATAGTGCCAAGCTAGGGACTGAGCCTACAAGGCATGGGCCTTTGGGGGCATTTAAGAACCAAAATATAACAATCTTAAAATGTGATTATATTTGGGAATAAATATTAAGATAAAATGGGGCTTTTATGATGGGTCCTAATTTAGCCAATCTGACTGGTGCCTTCATGAGAGGAAATTTGGACACACAAAGAAACACCAGGCATGTTCATGCTCAAAAGAAATACCATGTAAGGACACACCAAGAAGGCAGCATTCATTTGTACACCAAGGATAACAACCAACCGGCCAACACTGACATTGGCATTAAAGATATCTAGCCTCCAGATAAAATAAATTTCTGTTGTTAAAGCCACCCACTCTGTGGTACTTTGTTATAGCACCCATAGCAAATTAATATACTGTATATTACCATTTGTTCTTAGAGCTATTACTCTGAACACAACTAATAGTATAAGACCGAAAGTCTCTGATCCTTGAATTTTAATCAAGTTAAGATAATTATTTATATACTATTTTAACAGCACAATGTTTCTTAGGAGTTAAAGAAGTATAAATACATTCTTTCTGATGTTAGGTCATTTTATTTACAAGTTTTAGACTGCATGTGGATAATGATGCAGAAATCACTCTCCAGGGACTAAGATGACTTGGGATAATAGCAGAATATTTGAGAAGTGCTCACCTTCATTGGGCTGACTGAGGATTGATGCATGCAGATTTGTCTCAAAGTGATCTAAGGTAATATATGGACAATGAAAATTATGTCCCTTTTTGGAACGGCCATGGGATGGGAAGAGATTTGGGGATCTATTTCATAGCTTAGAGAAAATAGAGCAGCAAATTCTGCAGAGAAGAAAAGCAGCATGCATCCACTGTAGATTTATAGGAACAGAATATGATATCCAGTGAAGCCAATAATTAAACATTTAGAAGGTTTACATAGGGATTACTCACGCTACATGAAAATATAAATCCAAATAGAAAAGGTAATTTCTTACTAAGTTATGGGTCAGAATGAAAATGTTTATTTATTTCTGTATATTTTTGAGGTAGCAATTACTTTGTATTTGTAATTAAGAAGGAAATCTTAAGAGTTCTTCATTTATATATAATTGAATATTTCTCTGATGAAAGAAGATTCAATCAGTTCAACCATCTTGATTAGTATTTTCCTTTTACATTACTTGACATAGTTAAGGGGCAAGAAATAAATGTATAATCAGTTGACTACACAAATAAAAACAAGAATATAAAAAATCTGTAATAGTTTTGTTTAATAATGCACTATCAAATAAAAATATAATGGAGAAAATGAACACAATTTGTTAATGCCTTTTCAAAATAAAATATTTCCTGGTTCAATTGATTCTAAAAACAACATAAGTTCTTTATAGAAACAGAAATCTAAGTTTATATTGATTGGAAATTCAAAGTCCTTCTACTGTAATCCTTCCTGGTCTTTAAATCCTAGTAAAATAAACTCTAAAATTATAAATCCTTACTTATATCCAAATATATTTGTAAAACGATAATAAGCAAAGAAAATAAGTTGCATTCCAGAACCTTGAAGTCATAATCTCTATTCATTTCACCTTGCTGTACAAAGCTATCGTGTCATTAAAATCTGCCTGATGGCTATGTACTCTTTACATTGCAATGATCCAGGCTGGGCATCAACATACTGTAAATATCCTCTTCTAATTTCCTCACTTAGAGACCTACAAAAATTTTACCAATGAATTGTTCTTTTATTTCATTGGGTCTATTAGATTTAGCTTTTGCTTGATCAATAGATTTTTTTCCTTCATGCTGCCTCTGCCCCCCACTAAGGCAAATCTTCAAAAATCGTGGAGATAAAAGATGGTATAATAGGAACCCCTCTGTAGCTTAAGAAGCCCTTTTGCTTGAAATACTTTGCTGGGTGGTCTCTTAAGTCTCCCATTCAGTGGTCCCTCTGACTACAACGGTAAGGTCAGTCCTGCTTGAGGTCTATCTAAACTTAGCTTTCTTTCCATCAATCTCCCAGTGCAAAGCTTCTGCCTCTTAGGACTGAGAAAACTTTTTAGTAACATTTTGATTATTTAAGCAACTAAAAATGTTTATACTTAATGAAAACCTTACTCTGCTATTTACTTCTATTTGACTGTTTTGTGATTCTTCTAGTGAATCAAGAAGAGGGAGTCTAATGCTTATCCAGAGCTCAAAAGTCTTGTCAGATTGATGTCCTTCAGACAAACTACCCTTAGTACCTTTCTGAAACCTCATTAGGATTTTCCTCACTCTTGCCTTCATTTTTTCCACTTAGTTTCATTTTGCATGAAAGTAAACACTTTTTAGGTCTCCAACCTTGTGGTTAGTCAGGTTCTTAAGACTGGAGATGGCTCTAATTTTCACATTTTTTTGGTCCTTTAGGTTAAACTCCTGCTTAATTTATATGTTAAATCATGCGCAGTCTTGTCTAACTGGCGTTACTCCACCCTCTACTACAGTCTGAAATTGCTTTGTCCGTTTTAGGGAATGATATCATGAACATAATTATTAGAATTTTTCTTAATAGAATTCAAATTACTATTTCAAACTGTTGTAAATATTCTTTTTCTATGACTGTGTATAATAGGTTTCCTACTTTTAAGTCGTCTTTTATCATTCTGCAGTGATGATTTCATATCTGTCAGAAGTTGGCTTCCTCTCACTTGTTTCCTTTTCTCTCTCCCTCTCTCCTTTTTCTGCTTCTCCTGAAAATATTGCTCAGCCTCTAAGTGCATACTCCAGATACTAAGTCAAACATTTCCAAACAAAAGAGAAAAAATATTAAACTGTGTGCACTCCCTTTGATTTTATTTTCCCACTTATGACACTACTAAAACTGTGTTGCTTTTTTACTGAAGTAGAAATAATAAGCTTAGTTTTGCTTGATCGACACGTTTCTTTTGTGTAGTATATTAGAATGTCAATGTTCTACAAACACTGAAGAGATCTTCAAAACTCAGTATTAACATCATCTATAAATATGGAGGCTGTGCCTTCTAGAAACATTGTTGTGAATGGAAAAGGTAAATTTTTTCTCATCTGTAATATGAAATATGGAAGTAAGCATTTTTGAGATTAAGTGATGGACTCCAAGATTCATTGCCTTATTTAGAACTTGCCATCAGAACCAGTTTAAAATGCAAATTCCTTTAAAAGACAGGTTTGGCATAAGACATGATTGATTCTCATGATGCTAACAAGTCCATGAAGATGGTAAAATCCCCCAAAAACATGATACTCAAACTCCAAAAGAAGCAAAGATAAAGAGAAGAGCAGATGATATGAACAATAATAATAGCAACTACTGCCATTCATTGGGTGCCTCCTATATGCCAGGCACTACTCAAAAACATTTATACATATTAATTTATCCACTAAACAACATTTTGAAATAGGAACAGTTATTTTAGTCTTGAGAAGTGTAATTCTTTCTATTAAGTATTGATTTATAAGCCTAAGATCTTTTATTTCCTTTATTGCCTGTCAATTTAAAAAAGAAAATTAGGAATATTTTATTTTTTGCTAAGTCCTTATATTCATACCATATATCTGATACATCTTAGGGGCAAACTATAGACACTGAACCATTAAAAAATTTATGTGCAAAAAAGAAAAAAAAAGAAAAAAATTATGTGCATGTTCATATATGACATAATGAATATCACTACTATGCTATGTATAATTATACCAATAAAAATTTGATAAAAGAAAAGAAGGATTATCTGTGACTTAGCTTTTATAACTTAAATAAGAATATACTATTAGTTAATATATATTTCAAAAATATAATGACTGAGGTTGTTAAAATTTCATTCTATAAAACTATAAAAAAACTAAGAATGGGGTGTCTAAAGTTCAGCAAAAGAGGAGAATTTAAATACTATAGTCTGAATATTAGACAAGAAAACAGCCAAATGAGAGCAAGTTTTGTAGAAAATATTAAGATAACTGGTAGTCATGATCATCTTCTTGTGAAAAATTTTTTAATTTAATGCACAAAGTTATAGTTATGTCATTTCAAAATTATATAAAATATTAGAGCTTAAGAAAATAATACCACTTCAACACTTTTAGCTAACTCTCATCTCTAAGAACAGTACACTTTCTTCTACTTTAGTTCTATTTTTTTAAATCACATAATTTTTCTTCAGTCCTCTTTATTAAAACATTATCTGTGGTCTGCTGGATATGGAAAAAGTTAACAGTGGATTTTTTTTAAAAACATTAACCAAGTCCTAAAAGTTGTCTGCTTAATAATTCTCATTAAGTTATAAATGGAAACACAAATCAATGGTGATTTTATTCTGTCCACTTGACGTCATGATTGTGCTAATATTCTGGGCAGACAAATTATTTTGAAAATCAGAGTATAATTTATCTCATTCTCTGAATTTTCTCCCTTTTGGAGCCCAGATTCAAAATTGACTTTCAATTTCTGTGTAGAAATATATAATTTGTCAAGGTATAAACAATGAAAAATTATCCAATTCTACTAGCAAAGACATGAAGACAACAGAATAAAATGATTACCTTTTTCAAGATATTTTATTTAATTCTTAGTATTAATGGAAAAATCATAAAATATTTAGATAATTAATACATGTAAATATAAAATAAAGTTAGAACATACAATAACATTTAACTTAACATCTGATTTTCAATCTACGTTTTTCAAATGTCTTTGATTAATTGTATCTCTTAGAGGTTAATGTTACTCATAATTTCCCATTTGTAGTTTTCAGGGGAAGAAAGAAAGATCAGAACATTGTCATCCAACAGAGAAAGTTGGTAGCCTTCTAGATTACAAAACCTATGAGGCTCTAAGACAAATTGGTTTTGATTTTCTTGAAAATAACACATAAATGAGCCATTTTAATGACTTGAAATGTCCACTTTTTACTAACTATGTGTCTATGAGAGTGTATCTGTATTTGCCATCTCACATGTAAAAATGGGGTTTCTCTTACATAAATGGCAGAGCCAAAAATTACCAGTGGGAATTTCTCCAGTAAAGGGATGAGATGAGTGTATCTTTAATGTCTTGATAATTTTTCTAAAGAATCCTTAGAAGGAAACCAATTATTTGATCAAATTATCCTACTCTTTGTCCTACACCCAAAAGACTTAAAATTTGCATACTAGAGTGATACAGTCACATCTATGTTTATAGCAGCTCAATTCACAATAGCTAAGCTATGGAACCAACCTCGATACCCTTCAATAGATGAATGAATCAAGAAACTGTGGTATATACACAATGGAATATTACTCAGCCTTAAAGGAGGAAAAAATTATGACATTAGCAGGTAAATGGATGAAGTTGGAGAATATCATGCTAAACGAAATAAGCCAATTCCAAAAAACCAAAGGTCAAATGTTTTCTCTGATATATGAATGCTGATCCATAATGGGGTGGGGGAAGGAATGAATGAAGGAACTTTGGATTGGGCAGAGGAGAGTGAGGGAAGGGAAATGGCAAGGGAATGGGAAGATGGTGGAATGAGATTGACATCATTACTCTAGGTACTTGTATGATTGCAGGAATGGTTAACTCTACCTCATGTACAACCAGAGAAATGAATAGTTATGCTCTGATTGTGTACAATGAATCCAAATGTATTCTGCTGTCATGTGTAACTAATTAGAACAAATACATTTTTTAAAAAAAATTTTAAATGCATGAAGCACATGGGTGTGCATACCCATACATGTGTATTATGTATATTTTAGCAATTCTGCCTCTAACATTTGAATGTTCATACAGAGATGATTCTAGATTCTATTTTTAAGCAGACCCTCACCATGTAATAAGAATAATCCCTGAGTAAAAACAGTTAAATAAGAAAAAAAAAGAAGCCTTAGAAGTTATTGCAAGTGTTAGTTTTCTTTTAAATGTTTAAGAAACATTAATTAAAATCTGTTTTATGAGTATAAAACTATTTATTTATAAGAGTCAAATGTACCAATATTAATCTTATCTTCAGAATTCCAAATGAAGAATGGCAATATGATTTCTGTTTATGTTGTTTGTTACTTTGGGAAATCTGAGCTCCACGAATTATACAAAAGCAATCCTAGAGCATTACACACTTGTACTTTATTTGCGTATTCTCTCTGGCTCTGGAATCTCTATGACCTCCAACAACACAGCCAATCTGAAATTCCCAATGACCATTGTCCCTCACATTAACTTATCACATTCAGTAGTTTCTAAAGATAAATATTTAACCCTGATTTAGATATTCAACCATAATTAGTTCTCTTAATTCATGGCATAAAATCGCATATCATGTGTATTTAGAAATGTAAGATATTCTGAAGTCTAACAGCTAGGCATTATTGGGGTACAATGGAAATAGAGCCCATCTGCCATTTAAAATTAGTGTATACACACACATACACACACACACACACACACACACAGATGAATCCACAATAAATTAGCAAATACTATATTTTTGAAAAATATGATACTATTTAAAACAACAGGGTTACATTCTCTTAAGAAAACTCAAAAAACTTCAGTTTTATTGACAATTAACATTTAAATGCATGATAGGGAAGAAAAATATTTCTTGAGGAAAGAAATATAATGACTGATGTATGTGTTTTTACCCAGTGAAATTTCACTGAGTTTTTTTCTGAGTCACAAGATCCCACTAGAAGTAGTAACTGTGTTTACAGTCACTTAAAAATACCTGTTAAATAATCACATTTTATACAGGATTACTCTAATCTTTTAAAGAAAGTTCATTATTATCTATTATGATCAGTCCCTTTACTTTATATGCAGAATACACATGTCTAAATATGCAAACATACTATTATAATTGGATTTTCAGACAATTAATATCCATTTTAAATACTTCAGAAAAATGCAAGGGATTTAAGTGGTATTCATCTCTAGTTCCTTCAGAAAAATAATGTATAACTTAATCAGTTCTTAATTAATATTTTTACATAGCATGTAGTGTTTAAATCTGGCCTTCCTACCTAGCAATTAGATTTTTAATAGTATTTACCACTTAACTAAATGGCATTTTACTGCCTGCTTCAATTTTCCATGCATGCTCTAACTGTTGTCATTACCTCGATAAGTAAATAGAACATTTTAAATGACACTTCTTAAACCTTCCTAGAAATATTTGGTAATAAGCCCTTAGTATTACATCCATCAACACCTATTGGGAATATCTGCCATTTGAACTGAGACAAAGTAATTCATCTTAAGAAGTAATCATTGTCATTAAATCTTCATCAATCATGATAGTGTTATAATAATAAATTCTAAGAGAGTGTTTGGAGGAAGAATACTTTTTAAATCTGCACATTAAAATTTAACATACTCAAAAATACATCGTACATCTTTATAATGCACACATATAATAGAACATAGCAAATATGAATCAGGGAGAAACTTGTCACATCACCTAAGCAAGAGAGATCGCCAGGTACTTACCATAGTCATTGCATTCTTTGTGTACAGATCATCTACCATTGAGACTTGACAGAACAGTTTCCACAACATTCTTCACCTAATATTTTACACTTCCTTATAGTTTCTTGCCATAAAACACAATAGGCTTCACGGGCATGGAGAAAGCTAAAGTGAGTAGTTTGACTAGAAGCATGCTCAAATTAACCAGTGCTGCCCCAGAGGAAGAAAAGAGGTTGCTTTGCATTTCAGTAGTCCACATTCACTTCTGATGCATGAATTGAAGGTGTCAAGCAGAGGAGACATTACTGGACCATTGCTAATTTGTTAATCTTACCTTCTTCATAATTATTTTCACTAATCAGAGAAAGAAATTCCAGAGCAAAGTTGTCCTCTTTATGAAGATCATATGTATTATAGGGTTAATTGTTAAAAATTTGATCTTCACATAAACTATAAAATAGTTTGATGAAAAACATTTTTAAAAAAATTTAAAGCACATTATTGATATGTTCCTTACCATAAGTGCACTTATAGTAAAAATAAAATTAGAGGAACTGAGAAAATAAGTAGTAAAAGCTTACAGGTAATGGTTTCAATAAAAACCAACCATGATGTCTTTAGAAGTTACATGGAAAACCATAAAATCTTAATAAAATGAACAAAGAATTTTGTCATGGTCTAGCAATGCCATTTTATGGATATGTGGATTTTAAATTTTCCTTCTTGTGACACAAAGTTGCTATTGCATTAGGAAGCAGCATCAAGAAGTTGAGTAATTCCACATTGTTTGTCCCCAAAGCATTAAATCAACACAGATAAATTGTGGCAGTATTGCTTGGTAGAATTTGCACTTATGAGGTGATGCATTTATTTATTTCCCTAAGTCGATCCATTTTAGTCCTGTCTGAGAGGAAGCAGCTACCCTCACAAAACCAGAATGCTCTGAGGGCCTCCTGACAGAGTGAACATTTCCCCCAGTCAAACTAAAGACCCTGTCCTCACAGTCTTGCTCTCCTACAACATGAAAAATACCTAAACTTTTATCTGTCTCTCAAGCTCTTCTGCTGATGTAAGCCAACAAGTGTGTATCCCACAAAAGAGATAAGTTGTTCTGGATGGAAAAAGATAGAGAAAAGGGAAAGAGGCCCCAAATGACAAGTTTACTAGGAAAAAAGTCCAATACTAATAACACATAACTAGAAATTAAAACAGCAAGGAATGGGGCAAACATGGCTCATTTAATATAAAAGAAATCTGCAGAGAAAGAGAAGGCACAAATGGTGAGAGGAGTAAGATTTGTTTTCTCATTTTATACGAAAAAATACCTTCCATTTGACCCAAAATTTGTTATATTAATATAACCCAAAAAGTGAGATTATTTTTTGTTTGAAGAGAAAATTTTGACTTACTGAATTTAATATTATGCCCCACCCCCAGCAATCTGCATTGGAGTGAAATATAAAAGTTACATAGTTAGCAAGGGAATAATTTTAATTAATGTTGTCTTCCTTTTGTTAGAAGTAGGAAATAATACTGTAATAACAAACACAATATGGCATTATGTTCTGTACTATTAAGAGTGTCCCTTCTTAAAACAGAGATAATCAGCAATAAAGAAGTTTTAAAATCTCTAGCATTATCAAAGCAACTTCAGACCATCCAATGATGCATTCCAGGCTAGAAGCATATGCCTAGGGTCTCTTATCAAGAAAAGGAAAGGGAAGAATCTCAGATGTCATAAAATATTTGCATTGTTAAAATTTTGCTAATTTCTCAGCAAATCATTTTAAACAGTTCATTGCAAAATTGGCTTAAACAGGCTTTTCTGCAACCTCTGGAGGGCCATGCTGCTGCAGAAATCCATTTTACCAGAAATAATATTTCCTTAAACCTAAGAAACAATATTTTCTTCAGCCTCAGAGACACAAGCACAAATACATTTGTAGAACATGCACAGAATATGCTTTTGCTAGAATTAATGGGAGTGTATGTACACATAATTCTTCTCAAAACATGTCCAACTACCATTATCAACATCATCCTTCAGCATCACCACATCACTGTTCCATATCCTTCTCTCCATCCTGTTCCCTTAAATACTCTTACCTCTCTCCCTCCTTGTGCTGTTTCCAGTCTTTTCAGGTTTAAACCCTGAAAGAAAAAAAATTACATACACATATATTATTGTTGACAAAGAAGAAGTAGCTAATAATATGTACGACTGCAAGAACATTGCAGAAAAGAAAATAATTTGTTTAAGATAGAACATCTGTATATTGATGAATATCTCACACATATGCACATATATGAGGGTGTGCATCTATAAAGTAAGTCTTCAAAGACAAAACTAATATATTTCTTGCTAAACCCTAATGCCATGTGTAAAACTAAAATGCAATACATCTATTTTAATCTAGACATGCTGTTTAAACTTGGTGCAGTATGTGTTTTAGTGGTTGACTCCTTTTCTCCCTCTTATGGTTTGAACTTGAGGTGTCCCCCAAAAGCTCACATGTGAGACAATGCAAGAAGGTTCAGAGGAGAAATGATTGGGTTGTAAAACTCTTAACCCAATAAATAATTTAATCCCCTGATAGGGATTAACTGAGTGGTAACTGAAGTGGTAGGGTGTGGCTGGAGGAGATTGGAATTGAGGCGGGGCTTTGGAGTATTTTATTTTGTATCTGGAGAGTGGAGTCTCTCTCTGCTTCCTCAGAATTTGAGCTGCTTCCCTCTGCCACACTCTTCTACCTTGATGCTCTGCCTCACCTTGAGCCCCTGAGAAGGAGCCAGCCTTCTATGGACTAAGAGCTCTGAAACCATGAGCCCTCAAATAAACCCTTCCTCCTCTATAATTATGTTAATCAGATCATTTAGTCACAGCAGTGAAAGAGCTGACTAAAACACTCCCTCATCCCACTTGGCACATCTTGGGTCTCAAAAAACCTTAAGTGAGGTTGATAAAAAGCAGCAGAAACCCTTGTAACACTGGTGCTCATCTAGAAAGTGTTCAGGGTTTATTTTTTAAATCAAATACTTTAAAAATACTCAGGATTTAGTTCTGACAAAAGACTTTCCCCTCCCTGCTATCATAAGTGCAGTCCACAATAGAGAGGAAGGATCCACCTTATGTCCCTAATTCAAGCTATGATTCATTAAAATGAAGAAGAGTTCTTTCTCTTTGCAAGCCAGCAAATTGTACTTGACGCACAAGATGGAGAACCATAAGAGTGATTTATCTACTGATCCATTCACAATCTTGATCTACTGTCACTGGATTAATGTTATTTAGTAAAACGATAGAGTGGAAAACCATTTTTCTCTAAACACAATGAATGCTTCAATTCCTGTTATTTCTCCTGTACTTGCTTCACATCTAAGGCAGGATGATGTGATAACTGCAAAAATTGTGATCTTACAGAACTTAATTTTTTTTATTTTCCTTCTTCCTTACCTTCTATTCTTTCCCCCTCCTTCCCTTTATTTTACAACATATTATTCAATACTTGCTGTGAGTCAGACATCTTGCAAGACATTGGGAAAATCAAAATAAAAAATAGTATTCCAAGTTTAAAAGATCATTGACATAAACAAATGTGAAGGTAAAACTCCAGGAGATTGATATCAGATATGTAAAAATTTCTCAGATCACAAGAAGTGACCAACTCTGCCCACACAGAAGAACATAGAGAAGAACCATTTGTGAATGGTCTTAGGTTGAGAAGAGAAAAGGAAAGAGAAAAGGGCAGGGGCTAAGACACATCAAATGCTCAAAACACCTGGCTTCTCATGGCCTGGTGCTTGGATCAGCAGAGTTAGCATCACTTGGAAACTCATGAGAAAAGCACTGTGCCAGAATGTACCCCAGACCTCCTGAGCAACAAACTGCATTCAATACAAATTCCAGGTGATTAATATACACATTAAAGCTCGAGAAGCACTGTTCTAAGAGTTCTAGAAAAGATGGTTTCCTTAGCATATATAGTGAGTTGGGCAAAATGGTGTGGTGGGAAAATAAGATGAAAATTTGGCTAAATTGTTAAGTCTTTCAAGGGAAAGATTCCAGACTTCTTTAGGCAAATGTTTATTTGCATAGAAGTTTTTGGAAATTGGGCATAAAATTTATAAAATAGTAAAAGCAGATAAAAGTGAAGGTTTACATATTCTTCGAATTTAGCCTGTATCTGCATTTCCTTTTCCTTTTCATTTAGAAACATAGTCAAGGAAAATCGAAAGAATACAATATATATCGGTATGTATCTTATTGCAAATATTTTTTAATGTTTCACCATAAAGAAATGATAACTGCTTGAGGTATTGGCTATGCTCATTTTCCATATTGGCTCATTATACAATATATATTTGTATCAAACCATCACATTGTACCTCATAAAGTTTTACCTATATTATGTGCCACTGAAAAATAAAGTAACATAACTAAGTTAAAACGTGTAATTTTTTCACATGCCTCTAAATAATTTAACAAAGCTTTGGAAAACATAAATTTAATTATTTTTCACTAAATCATTAAGAATTTTCATTCAAGTTTTTATTTATAATGAAAATCTCAGTACGTTACATAACTTTACATATTTGTATTGTCATGGACACATCTGAGAAAGGAAGGAAGGAAGGAAGGAAGGAAGGAAGGAAGGAAGGAAGGAAG